>JAUOZQ010001408.1:0-13339 GCA_030710315.1 Anomotaenia brevis | reverse complement strand
TTAAGGATCGGGGTGGTTGGTCAGTGTGTATTTGACCTGTGACCTTCAAATTCACACAATTTATTTAGCAAACAAACAAAACCCCCACTTTGGGTTTTTTGTGTCCTAGCGAGCTATGATTTCAGGAGGAAATATCGGTGGCGACGGAGTTCAGCCAGCCATTGGAATATGGAATACCGATCACGTTACCCATTGGTCAACCGTCGTGCGAGCGTGTGCACGCCCACACTTGCCTACTTCTATATACGTACACCGATCAAATTTGTGATCTCAAAACATCGCACACTGCATTCTCGTTGGACTGCCACTGCCGCAACTGCCGCTGAGACAAAAATGCTGATTGCAAACTACCCACTTTCTATTGAGTGCTTCGATTACGATCTCCGGGGCTGTGGCACTTATTTGATAACGGGCGCAGAGGATTTAAAAGGCGTTTCACAGCTTCTAGCCAATCGCACGTTCAGAATAAGAGAGCGAATTATCACTCCGACAAACGTGGTCACGGCGTTCATTCATGAGACGACTCCTGACATGTTTGCGTTCGAATTAGGCCACTGGAATTAACTTCCGATCCTATCTTCCAACGGCTTCAATCTCAATCAGTGCCAACACTCACTTCGAAGAAGGATAAACCGTCCGAAAAAGAACTTGCTCACACGAATGCCTCGCTAGAGCTTGTGCACAGAGAGCGGGTGTGTCTATGAGTCCGCTTTGGACTACTTCTTCGCTTACGTGTTCGAGAACGTGGGACAATATCAGCCAGACACTGTTCAGGTCCACGGTAACTATTGCTGAGGTAAATGAACCTGCTTCTCACCCATGGACTTGATGCTGTCAGAATAAACTCGGTTAGAGTTTTTGAGCAACTTGGCAAGTCTCTGAAGCACAATCAACAATCAACAGTGACGGGCGGAATGATGCCTACTTTCTCCAGTTGTTCAACGATTTCCACCGTTACTCGTCTGAGGTAACTACAATCGACAGGCTCCTTAGACATGGCTTTTCAAATTTCGAGTGGCTCACAACAATTAGTGTTGATCTAACCACTAAATGGGACGGTATTCTTATCCAACTGGTTACCCATCCAGGCATTAGGAAAGTCTGCCTGGAAAAGGAAGAGGAGCCTCTACCACAGACAATTCGAATCGCTCATCATCTTCTAGTGAATTTCCTCGTCTGGAGATACCATTGACCGAATTAGTTTTTAGGTGCTCCCATTCTTCTTTCCAGAAAAGAATATAAGTTGACGAAAACCTTGTTGATGAACTAAAGGAATGTCTTGGCGTTCTGAATCTTAGAGTTAAATCTGCATTTCGAACTCCTTTTGATTTTCTACAGACCGAGATCGGAATGTTTACTTGAGGTTGGAGCGCTACACATTCGTTTTGGTTATATTTTGAGTATGTCGATTTTAGAGAATGTGGTAAGTGATCAGACCTTAGGAATAGCCATTTGGTGAGAAAAAAGGTCTAGTTTTGAGGGGTGAACGAAATTTATTCTTTTTGGGGATTGGGTCAAATGCGTTCATAGTTGCTATTGTAAGAAAATGTTAAAGAGCCTGTAACCATGAGAAGAAATCGAGTTCTACGGAGAAGCCCATTTTTCATCAAATCAAATACCACACAATCCTGCGTTGATGAAGAATTATTCATCCCAAGTTGTTTGCGTTTGAAGTTTTAACCAATCATAATAGCCTACATCTGGGATCCGTAGAGAGAATCGATAGCTATGGTGTCTAGGGCATGAGGAAGTGTGCACTGGAAACTGTGGAATCCAACTAATCCTCCAAACGCTAATGCTCGGTTCCAGTTTCAGCTATACATTGAAATACAAGCTTTAAATCACAGTTCTATTGGTATTTTTTCGAAAAATACTAACTAACCGATCTACGACGCTTCTTCAGTCAGCAGTGAATAAGATCCGCTAACATACTCGTCCATTTTTCAGGATTCTGTGTTTGAGTGCTAGTGGTAAAATAAGTACTTCTTTGAACTTATCTTAGAAATATCTGGATTCCTGCAAAATTATCGATTCAACAACACTTTAATTTCTCTAAAAATCGGGAATGCTCCTACTACGAACTTCTTCAGTTCAAAGATTTTATCATACTTTCAAGGTGCTCTTATTCTTAAAATTCCACTCATATAGTCCTTATCTCACTGCATTTTCACAGTGATAGGGGTCTACGACCCAATGGCCCAGTTAACATGAAATTCGTGTGATTTTTACAATAAAAAGAAAGACTATGTTTTGACCTTATAAGTTTCAATTTCAGTAACAAAAAGGTGAAGTAATCATTCAACAAATAATGTTAATTCCAATTCACCGTCTGCTTAGTCACATACCCTTCTTTAATGCATAAAAACATTGGGGGCTTCCAACAGTTCTTCATAAATTTAAAATTAGCACAACCTTAATTAAGCAGTCTTTTATTTATATTCTCTTGAAATCCAGGGTAAAATGGTTATAGCATTCTTAGAGATAATGTTCTGGTCAAACGGAAATTATAATATAATCGTAAAATTCCTTTCGATTTTAAAATGACACAGTTAAAATACACTATACAATAACCTGGTATAACTCGCACAACTCGACTTTCCTAATGTCGACTGTCAAATTTCAAGTATTTTTCTAGTACATTTAAACTGAAACGGCTCTCTTTTTTGGAACTGTTACGCCGATTTTGCTCTTTAACCCCACGTCCCGTCCATCCACAAATGTTACCATTTCCCATTGTAAACTATGAATTTCATCAAACGCTCATGTAGTGGTAGTCAACGATGTAGGAACGGAAACGCTTGCATAAAAAAGATATAAGAATTCCCAATTATGAGTAGATTAATTTATACCACTCACAGGAAATTTTTACAACACCTTCCCACCCCTATCTCTCTTCAGATATCGAGAGAAGAAGTGACCCTTAATTTAGCAGTAAATAACCAGCCAAACTGCCTATGACCTTAGGGGTGGGGAAGGGGTTGTATGGATTTGACCTGTGACCTGCAATTTATACAATTTAATTATTAAACAAACAAAACCCCAAATTCATATTCCATTGAGCACTTTGATACTTTAATAACAAATTTAAAAACCTTAAATTTACTTTTAAGACGCGTACTAAAGCAGTAATTTTACAGGAATATTTTCATTTATGATTAATAATAAAGGATTTCAGTATTTCTAGTCATAAATGTTCATTACTTTACTAATTAGTGTACCGGAGTAATCAGTTATTGGAGGACAGTGGTACTAACTTCTGTCTCTTGACTTCCAGCAGCCGATATGGAATCACCTACTACACTTTTCGAAGGACCAGGTTCTCCTCATTCAAAAAACTAGACTCAAAAATTGCACTAATGTTAGAGAGAGTTAGGCAAAATAAATCCCAAACTTAACTTATGTCAGTTATTAAGCTGATTTCACACTGTCGTATAAATGGAATTTTGCAGTACTGGTTAAGGTATTGGCGTCTCTCTGGTCGAAAACGCTTACCTCTTTATGAAGTAACAAGGGCTAAAAAGTTATGAGGATTTCATTGAGGGACTGGGCGTGGAAATGGCTGGCACACTTCTTGACGTTCAAATTTGATGTTCTTATACCCATGGTATATTGTCAGCTAGAGTCATTATCCAAGGCTGAACGATATTGGTCCGCAGCACCCAGTAGGCATCTGAAGTCAGACCTAGCCGTCAAACCACCTTCTTATAGATGGTTGAGTAAATCTGTTTGCCCGCTCAAGCAAATCGCCTAAATACTTGGAGTCACATCCGTTCCGTTTACCAACTTAATGTTGGCGTTTACGATAACGCCACTTAATTGGCACGCCTATTTCAAATAGGCTTATATTTTTTATAAAGTAGACAAAACAATATGCATTCAGGAGTCACTGATTGCATAAATGTTGGAATAATTTGGAACAGAATGCAGGAGTGTTTACGCGAAGATTATTAGCTTTTTCAATAAACTCAAAAAGATTTCAACATAATGTATTCATTGCGTAACAACTTATATCCAATGTAAGCCTGTAGCACCATGTTTGACTCACAAAGTTGAATGCTTAAAACTGGAGCCTCTGGTCTTCGCGTGGTTTTCAAACTCAAAATCCCGATAGAAAGTTGCTACAAAAATTTTGATTTTAACTTTTCTCAGATGTGATATTTTTCTCAGATTGTTAAATGCATGTACAAATATTTCACTTTTGCAGATCATTCGATTTTACCTGCTTATTGAGTTTTTTGCATCATAGTAAATGAAGGCACGAAAAATTATCCACGTTTGATTTGGATTCACTAGTGATACTCGATTACCTGCTAGTCTCAATTATTTGAAGATTAACAATAAACCAATTGGGATCATGAAAGAGGTGTTATCGAAGGGCCGCCTCGATCTACTATCCAAGTTTAAATTAGATCTTCAAACAGAGAGGTTAAACTGCATAACCGAAACTGGTCAAAGTGTCGTTTCCAAAGCTACATGTAGAAAACAAGGGCTGAGACGCTTTTCCAAGGTGGGTGTCATTTCAAGAAGCTGCAAATGGTGATGTGAAGTAAATTAAAGTGTTTACTACAATAAAAGCCCATTCCGTCCTACGTTGGATTAATTAATACGCGGCAAAACAGCCATTTCAATATCTCAAAACTGAAAACTCCATTTCAAGTTTGTGTTTTATCCAACAGTCATTTTTAAAGCACTGTTAATTATTTTTCACTCTAATCAACAAAAAATACTTAGGGGTTGAAATGGGATAATCTTTAAAATGTGAAATTTAGGTTGTTCTCTATTTGTTAGCTGAAAATGATATTAGTTTTGCTATTGATGCTTCTGATAATCAAGTGGATTTGTGCACTTGGCGTCGAAAAGCTACTGAAATGTGAAATCAAGTACATTCAGGAAGAAAACTTCATACTTTTTCTTTTATAGGAGGTTTTAGTTGTCTAGTTATTTTATTCACAGTGTTTTCACGAATCAATTCAATTCCATGTTTCATTTTAATCCCAAGCTAATGGCTGTTCAGTCAAAATTGTATAAGTTTTGAAAAAAAGTTATCATTTCATTCTTTGGCCAAAGTGATTCTTAATACGTTTTTCAAGCGACCTCTGACCTGAATCCCAACTATATCGAGTATTATGTGCATCTGCGATGGATGGCTTGCGGTGGTTACAGATGAGGCATCATAAGTAGGTTCCATCTTGACTTTCACATCGTCTTGACATTCCTGGCTTCGTAAGTGGTTAAACGAGCAACCTTACCCAATTTATTACAGTTAATAAATCTGACAAGGGTTGGACTATGTCTTCCATGTCTCGTGAGTTCTTGGGTCCCTAATTTGCTGTCTTGGCAGAGATGGACAAGTTTATCTGCCAAGGCTAGTGTATTCCTCTTCACACTTCACTGTGGCTAGTTTGTACAGTGGTTTTGGTGGTGTAATCGAGACTTCTTTTTAGATGGAGTTAAGCTGGTTGAAGTGGGCTAGACCTGATTAGCACTCATCTGGCAGTATTGAGGGGTGGAGCCCTTCAGACAGCGAGGCTTCTCATTCAGACGTGAGGCGTGAAACAGCCACTGTTGAATGAATGGTACCAAGGATGCTACCCGACGATGGCAGATGCACTTATCAGCCAAACAATCAGAAAGGCTGTGGATTCCAGGAAGGTGGAAAACCAATTGTATGTCCTTATCCCGGCTGTGGCCACTCATGCGGTCGGATGCTACGCTTGTGGCTTCAGTGCTAGCAAGGACGACCAAGAGAACCAGTACACCCTCGGAGACTCTTCAATACTTCGGTCATATTCAGGGATGCTACAGGATGTCAAGCCTAGCACAATGCGCAAGCACCTCAGCTAACACACCAAGGAGCAACCTTACAGCAGTCCCGAGAGCGATGGGATTAACGCAAAAAAATACACCACTGGTGAATTTGGATTTCTGGCTATGGGAGAGTTCGTTTGGTGCTAAGGCCAAGGATGGATTTGTGGGAACGAAGCTAACATTATTAATTGCATTCCTTTTCGCCTTTCAACGAAGAATTTGTGGATGAAAGAGCCTCCACTGATAAAGTTTGAGGACCACACACGGGAAAGGGCAGACAAACGGTTTTTCACCTTCCTGGAATCTCACGTCTTCTCGGTGCTTGTTGGGCTCTGCGGAGACACCTCCACAGCCTTCATAGGGTGCTTGCACTTCTTTCTTCATCGCCACAAGTTAGTGATTAGTGAGCTTATCTGTGATCATATGGATACCCCTGCTTGTTATTTTTTGTCCAAAGGAGCATTTGCCCTCGTTCCGGCAGTAGAACAACGCAGCAGCAGTGTGGAAAGCCATGTTTTTAATTGAATTCCGTAGATGAGAATATTGATGAAGGACGCGATCCCTCCTCTCAGTCTCCTACAAACTTTTGAATCGTAGTCTGCAGCCCTATTTGCCGCTCGGTAAGAGGGTCTCTTCATGGTCAAAATTGTTATCATGACCTGCGGTGTCTAGTGAGACCATCGGTCTTCTCACTCGAGGCAGGTTAGTTGTTGCTAACTCCTTGTCTCGGCAAAGACGCACGAGTTTCAGTGTAACCACCAAGCTGTGCTGACGGCGGTGCGATCGAGTCTTCATCTCTAGTTTAGGTTAAGTGGGCTGCAGCGTGTGGGACCGGATTAGATTCCATTGAAATGGATTGAGGGTGTATCTCATTCAGTTTCGATGCAATTTTAGTGACGATGTGCAAGATTGACCATTGATTCGAGATGCTGTCTAATCGTTCGCTCAAGCCATGCAATTCGGCGTTTTCGTCCCTCTCGACGGCTTTCGCTGCAGTTCTTGTGACATCAGTAAGTTTTTCACTCACCCGGACCAACATACGACTAGTTGATAGGATTAACTGCGCCTAAGAGTCAATGAGGTCTGTTCCTCATCTGTTCTAGATCTGGTACCGTTTCTGTGCTTAAAGGCGATGGTTGTGAAGGAACAGTGGTCCTCGGAAAATCAGGGCTTAGAGTCCTCATAAGCGTTGGCGATGGTGATAGTGGAGATGATTCAATGAGCTACCGAACACAGTATCAGAGATGGATCGTTTGTGGTAGTATTCGGCGAAGCACCAGATGTTGGTTCGATCTTAACTTTCATATCAGCCATGCTCACAGAGTCTTTCTCTACTTTTCTTGAATTTTCCGACTTTACAAAAGATTAAACGAGTGACTTTACCCAATTTATACTGAGCTGCTTCTATTATGGTTTAGTTTGACCATATCAGCGATGTCTATGTGAATGAAATTCAGGAATGGATTTTTCGTCATTTCTTCTACTGATTTTCGTGGTTCGCTTTTTTTCGGCACAAGTGGAGTTAAAGGGTTGGAAAATTTAGTTTAATATTATGAAAAACCAAATAAAGGTATTTTGCAAAGCATTTATAATTGTCTCCATTATCTGAAGGCAACATATTTGATCGATATTCGTATGAAATGAAGTATGTAAAATGCGCTACTGAAAATTTTAATTAGCAAATGAACGATTTTTGAGCATTCAGATTCGTGAGCTTAATCGGCGGCTTCGTCATGAAATATCCACTAGTGATAGCTTAATTTCGGTGAAATGTCGAGCTCTTTGTAGAATCATCTTGTTTTCGCCTATTTAAAAAAGTGTGTCACATTAAGACTCCCTAGACTCAATAACGGCTACTTATTTCGCATATTATAGATTTTCTGGGTCAACGTAAATGTTGGTCATTATTTACGACATTTTGGCCATATTATTATATATATAAATATATTTGTTCACAAATACCAACCACCGTTCAAACCACCGTTCTATAGAAGGTGCGAGGTTTAGTTTCGTAAAAGCGCCATTAAAAGCACTTTACTCAGTTAAAATAACATATATGGTTGTGCTAAAAGAGTGAATTAAATAAATTATCCTGCTTCGATTGATAAGCACATGGCATATGACCCAAGAAGATAAATTCAAATGCTCCTTAGTATTGACGATCAGTCTTGCCATCACTTCCCAAATCCTTCACTTTGAATTATGCTCACCCATCTTTCGTCTTATTTTGCTGGTTTTAATTAATCATAGCAGACCACCGGGAGTATGCGCGAAGTCGCTTCAAGGTTCTGAAGGTCAATGCGAAGTTAATCGAAACATCTATCGATTTCTTTCCTCCTTCAAA
Organism: Anomotaenia brevis; assembly: GCA_030710315.1. Classification (NCBI taxonomy): domain Eukaryota; kingdom Metazoa; phylum Platyhelminthes; class Cestoda; order Cyclophyllidea; family Dilepididae; genus Anomotaenia; species Anomotaenia brevis. Next base: position 5,187 of record JAUOZQ010001408.1, on the reverse strand, counting down.
CTGCGCACACGTGGCAGAACCCTGTGCATTTTGATTGCAGGGCGAATTTTCGTATCTGTGCCTCTATCTGCTTACGGCTTTTGTGATGTTGAAAGTCATTGATATTGAAAAGAGATAAAGGTAAATTCAACTCTTCAGAATAAATTGCTTCATTATGTAGAATTCACTTAACTAAAATTGTATCGTTGAAGGATAGAAAATAAGCAATTAAAATGATTGATAGGCAGTTATATATCCATTTGCTCGTGAAACCACTTCAATAGAAGTGCAGCAGACCGCAGTATGTCTCTCCTCTCTACTTATTTAAGATCATATGAAGGCCTAAAACTGTCATCCTTGTGTACATTTATTGCCATAGTACTATTGCAGGCGTTATAACCAGCAAATAAATTGAATATAGAAAACAAGAATTTGTAAAAAAATAGCTATGATCTCTTGAACTGCTGCCTATCCAATTGATGCATCATAAGCTGTAGATCATAGAAAGAAGCAATCGGCTAGGCGTTTAACTGCAATTCCGTATTACATGGATGGTTCACTAATATGTCTATTAATATTTAGGAATATGTACATTAAAAATAAATTGTTTGTGCTATTGTTTGTGTCAAATCCGATATGGATGGAATCAGAGCCATCAAGGTGATACGAATGCTGTCAGTCGGTGCAACAAATGTTTCCATACCGAAAGCCATAATTTAATCGAATAGTGAGGTTTATCTGAGACAATGGGGTTTTTGAGAAAAACATACAATTTGTTACTATTGCTTAATGTCTTATTTTGACAAAAAATTGAAACAAATCGTCTTACTGTGATAAATATTTCCTTTGGAAGTGATTCTCATCAGCTCTTTTGCGATAACTGCATTTTTCCCTCGAAACAGCATCCGAAATTTCTGGATGCACTTTGTTTAGTGTGTTTTGCTGCAGGTTCAAGACCATTGCTACACAGGAAAAAACTTCGAAAATAGTGCATTTTCAATTAGATTAATTAAATATGATTGCTCTCTAGTACAATTTATCCCGTTTACCTTGTTTCCGAGCCAAATTCTGAAGCAGCTACCGAAATCCTGGAGTGTTATAAGAAACCCATGGTGAATTGGGATGTCGGACATCACCCTTCCTTCTCGTGGTGTCCTGCTCCTGGTTGTGAGAGATTTCTATGCGCTCCACTCAGGGATTCTGAGTGGGAGATGGCACTGAAGATCACCAACAGAGTGACATGTCCCGGCTTCAAGATGGAGTTCTGTTTTGCGTGTGGCAACGATTGCCATTAACCAGTACTCTGTCATCACAAGAAGATTTTGAAAGGAATAGTAAGTGTTCGGTTAGTTTTCTTGCATTGTCTCTGACATATCATGAGAAATTCGCTAATAGGAACCGCAAATATTAAATTGCTAGTTATAAAAGGATCATAAAACAGAGTTCGAAACTACAATGCCAATAATTATATGAAGATATAGCAGAACACAAAACGCCCCAATGAACCTTGCATTAGTAACTTCGATTGTCGGCAAAGGTAATTAAAATCTACAGTAATAAAAAGTTTCATAAAATATACTAACTAAGAGGTAGTAAAAAGGGTAAATTTGAAACAAGTAAGTTTCTAAATATTTATCCCAATTAGCTAAATGTTTATGAAAGTATTAGCGACCAAAAATTTAATAATATATCTAGGCTCAACCTTAACAACCTCTAAATGGTGCGACGATGACCTTAAATAGCCTGGAGCATGAAAAAGGGTCAACCAATTTTCCACTCTCGAATTCCGATTTTGTTGCGATGAATGGATGTGAACACCGCACATCCTTACTTGGAGCGCATTTTTGAATTCAAAATAACACACCCAGTGCTTAAACAAGCGTCGTCATTAATTATCAACAATTGTTTCTGTTATTTTGAATAAAAATTGTTGTGTCTTTAGAAAATTACATGTATAATTTTCTGATTATCTTGAACTGTAATTTATTTATCTTTCTCAATTATCTGTATAATATGTACACTTGTTTAAGTCGTTGCTATGACGACTTGCACTTTGTTGAATAAACTTTGGAGTTACGACGCGTCCCGTCTCTTGTGGCCGTTATCGAACGTAACGCATACTAATCAAACTATTTAAGGTAGCATAGCAATTCCGTACTTTACATTAAAAATCTCCTTTACAAACAACCTACGAGTGATCGTCTGCTACTTTCATGATCACCATGGCTGTGAGGTCCTTAAAGTAGCAAGCGCTGATGAGTTGAAACGGACTCTAGAGCGACTGCCGTATAAAATAGAAGTGCTTAATAATCAAAAGCCGGAAAAATTTTCATGAGATGACCCTTGGATGGCCACTTGGATTTGCTACCTATTCTTGTTTGCCATGGATATGATCTCACTCAACGTCCACATATCATTAAGTGGCTAAGAAACAGTTCAACCTATTACCTAGTTTGGTCCCCATTGGACTACTTTTTCATTTATGTTTTGGAAAAATGTGGAAAAAACAGGAATGCCGCTATGAGTCTCTGGCAGAAACGGTCGTTGTTATCCAATAACGACGCGTGTTGAGGTACTTCTGCAGCGTTTGAATCCGTCTGGTGAGCTCGAAGTATATAAACTAGTAAGCAGGTGCGGATGTGCATATCCATTCACCCCATATTATATGTTATAGCTGCTGTGGGTAGATTATTCTTATTCAACTATTTAGGTAATAAAGAAAAATTTTTAGGGTTACAAATGGTGCAAATCTGTTCTTTTTATTACCTAATAGATACATTGCCTAGTTTATGAACGTATATTACTGTAGATTGTCGTTCTGGAAATTTATTCCTCCGAGGTATTTGCTGCATATTGCCGAATTAACGTAGGTTTTTGACAAATAGACATTTTATATCACAATTCATCTTTTTTCCCTAGTACTAAATGCGTTTTTGCAGTACTGCTTCAACTTCATTTTTTTCACCTAACAGAAAACGGCTAGCCATCTTAATGGCTCATGCATTAAGCGATAAATGGTTTAAATATGCTAAGGTTACTGCAAATTACTACAATCTATTCGGAAAAGCTATAAAATGCAAAATTTTGTTTGCCATTACTTTATCGACCTTCTGAAATAATTAGATATTTTGTGAAAGGAGCGGCAGAGTCAACTAACTGCTACCATAATAAAACGCATATAAATTAGTTATTAAACGTTAAAAATTATCTGTAGGCAACACCTTTATTGATTAATTCCAACAATGGGAAAGTTAGTAATAGAGAATAAGAGAAGCACCTGGCCATCTCTGCAAAAATGTGAACGACTGGTCGCATCCTCTTATCTACATAAATCTGATAATCTCGCATTGAATATTCTCTAAAATTAATAAGCCCTAAAAAGCCTCCATATATTTTCAATTTAAAAAAAGGCACCGATTGCACAGACGGATATACCATTCAAAATTTGAAAAAACCTGCCAAAAATTCACTGGAATACAAAAAGAGAGACATCCAATTGAAGAAATCTTGATAATTTCTGAGCTACATTTGTGACTATCTTGAATAGTGCGTTTCCCTGAATTTATCGCACATCAGCGAAATGCAACATTTTAATGTAAGATGGCAATTATGCAAAATTACTCAACAAAAGAATTTAAAAGATCTCTTGATCGTGTTTCCACCACTAGTGGAAAGAAGACCATTTAAATTTCATTAGATTCGATAAAAATTTCCAGAGAATCGCAAGATTATTAGGAGTACAGCTGTTTAGAAAGCCCCAAAAATCTATTTTTGGCCACAAATATGTCATTCCTGGCTATGACGTGCATTTTTCGCCCAAAAACCTTTCAGGAAGATTCGATAATACCCACTATTCGGTGAATTTTAAGAAACCAAAATAGGTTGATTCTTGTATATACACTATCTTTGTAGAGTAAACTTTCAAAATCACCCAATGTTTTACTGATTTATGGAGTAATGGGTGCACCCTATGCGCAATTTACTCCTTATATTCCTCACGGTAAAAATTATTCATTAATTAAATTCAACTTTTGCAACTAAAATATGGCTTTTAACATTTAAATGGTACAACTGGTGGTTTAATGAAGTTTGAATATGACTTAGGAATCATTTTCATCATTTGTTCAAAATATCATAAAACTCCTATGCAAATAAACATAAACCCAAAGTTTGCCACTGCGAAAAACATAAACAGATTCCGTCTTTAATGAACTCCTTACTAGCCACTTATTTCTCCATCGGGGTTTGCAATAAATGCAATCCTCTTAACCCCCCATGGGAACATGAAGTTGCACAACAATTGCAAACTCACCTCAAGAAATTTGTTTTCCACTTCGTTGGTTGCTTTCAAATTTAACATTGCTATCCCCATTAGGTACAAATAATCAATAAACAGTCCCCTGAAGCAATAATTTAATGCACATTTTTCCTGTAATGTGAATTTATGTCATTTCCTCTACCCCTTTAAATTTGAACGGTTACTCTAGCCAAAACCACAACATACTACATTTTATTTTTACTGCACAGTCACTTAGCACAGTACTAATTTTGCTCTGCACACATTGAAACTGACTCCGTTAACTGCTTCAGGCAAAAGTTTGCATTTCCAGTTGGGTTACTTTCAGATATCCCACTTTCATTGAAGTGTGAATTGCAAAAAGTAGAAGACTGCAATTTGCAGGTTTTGCAGCAGCCATATCAACGGTCATCATTACTCCAGTCTGAAGCTAATTAATCCAATTTTTGAGATCCATGTATACCTCAACTGATACAAAATGGAAACGTGAATTGATTAATCTGCCATTTATTACACCGAAACTGGTAGTTTACTTGTATTTCATTTCAAATATAGGATTCCATAATAAATGAGATCACGCAAACCACGATAACGTTTGACAATATCAAAGAATAAAATTTAAATAAATTGAACCCATTTTAAATACTAAATTGGTTAATTTTTGACGCAAAATATTTACTGGGTTTTAGGACCCTACCCTAACATGTGTTATCGTCCTTAGAAATTTCAAAACCCAATATCCTAATTTCCACGTTACTGGTAAAGGGTCAGTTAAGGCTGAGTTTTCCAGCAAGAATCTCATGTTTTGTCAAGTTAAGACTTTATTTAGGCTTTTAAGGTTATTCTCTGAATAATATTAAATGCGTGGTATGTAAGAGGAGTCAATGTAGAATCCTCCTTAATGCTATATT
>JAUOZQ010001407.1:0-13343 GCA_030710315.1 Anomotaenia brevis | reverse complement strand
CATCTTGACTAAGAAATCACTACAAATTAGAAAGTTTTAAAAGAGTTTCAGTAGAAAGTGAAATTTGCTGTATCTCCAGAAAATTACATTAGTAATTATCTGATGATATTAAACTATAATATATATACCTTTCGTTATTATCATTATAATATGTACAGTTGTTTAAGTCGTTACTATGACTTTGGAGTTACGACGCTTCGCGTCTCTTGTGGCCGTTAGCGAAGCATAGCATCTCCGTACTTTATATTAAAATTAATCTATAGCTGTTAAGGAATTTAGCACGTCATTATCCAAACGGCATTTTTGAATCAAAATGATCTTTACTCAATTCTCCTATCCTGTTATAGTTCCTATACTTATTTATCTTCAAGGAAACGTTCCTGTTATTTTTGGATGGTCGCAGGTTGATGGAAAATGCAATTGTCACTGCTTCATTTATCTCGTGGGTAGAGAAGTCGCTTATTCAGCTGCTGCTGGTCTGGAGTTTACACTGACTTAGGAGTTGGCCTATTTATTGGTTAAAACAGACCCGTTGGAGTCACTACACTAGGTCTGCTGCAATATTCTCCATATTTATTTTAAGCAAACGATAGCCCATCATACCTCGCGCCTGCATCCTCTCCTCAGGTCTACTCGATTGTCACTTCTTCTTCCTCTTCTTCGTATTCGACGATCATAAAATGCCTTACATTTGATCCTCGATGTGATGTGATGTTTAGCCAAATGTGTTTCTTCGACAGGAGATTCCAGGGTTTTTCCATTTGATAAGATCATTTCTTCTTAGCAGTGCTGTTTTAAACTCAAACATAGCTCAAATCGGCAGTGCAGCCAAAGTTGCAAAAAATGTCCTTACATTGAATATTGAAAGTGAAATTCCAAGCTGTGTCGGGATTGGGGTCTAGAGCAATCCCAAATCAATGAATGACGTTTTGACACGAGGACAGTAGGGGACGGACACTTCGATTGGATCGCAATCGGGGACAGTTTCTCAGTTGCGTCGACGGACATGCCACTGCTTGAGTAACGAACCCAGCGAGACATTAATCTCGGCGACGGAGACCTGCTGCGTCTCTTGGTGTGCACAGCGAAACTACCTTGAGTGAGATCTCTCCCACAATGCTTAAGCGAAACCGCTGAATCTGCCATCGTCATTCTACTTGTCGCCATCAACATCAACTTCTCCAGATTTGCTGCGTGATGAGTCAACACTGATTTTCCTGCGTTTCCTTCGCGAACCACAATTGCATCGTCATTATAGTAGGGGAGGTTGGAAAATCGTTGGCAGATTTGACTGTCCTCTTCCCTATTTCAATCTTTGCAAGTCCTGTGGAAAACTCTAGTTACAAAGAGGTGGCTGCTACTATAAGGTGAGCATCTAGATGAAAAGCAGAGGCCAGATGGGACGCTCCCGAATGCAGAGTGGGTGGGAGACCAGGTGACGTCAGAAAAGTTCAAGTGGAGCTAAAGTAGGATTCGGACCACATTCTCGAGTTTGAAGAAGAAGATGAAGAAGAAGCGAGTGACGAATTCGCGGGATCAGGGCATAAATGGACTCCATAAACCGTAAAATCCAACAGATCTCTCACGGCAATCGAGTTAATTGGTCAGAGTGGGACGATTGGACCTACATTTCATCTCAAATCACCATTGTGACTAGGTGAAGCAACAATTAACAACCAGGAGGGCAACCAATTCAGTGTTCAAATATTCGGTTGATATCATTTTAAGTGTTTAACCTCAAAATCGATGGTAACTTTTAATTCGTTAGAGGCCAATTATAGCACTTCTAACGTTAATTACACTAAATCATTGCTTATGCCAGGGACGGAATGCCTCTAAGCATTTAAATAAGTAGATCAACTGTCTGAATTCGTGCCTCTTGATCCATTTGGAATTGTTTCAAGTCATCGAGAAGGTCCTGAATATGTAAAAGAAGTGATTAGAGATGCACCTTTCGGTTTTGATTGCAAGAAGTTGCAAATGGCACTTCCAGCCTCTTCCTGTAGCGTTGCAAAAGGTCTTTCTTCCTTTCTCCCAAATCTTTTTTCTAAGCTCTGAAGCAATGGTAGTCTGGGGAACGAGTGAGGTAGGGAGAAAAAGGTAAATGGGAATTTCTCCCCAACAAGGTTCTTCCAAGGTCTTTTATCATGTGACTATTGCCTTCTGAGGGATCGTACACTCTCCTACTGAAACGTCAGCGCTCTCAGATTCACTAGACATGTCTTCTTCTTCTTCTTCTTCCTCCTCAAATCTGGCTTCAAACGGCGCCCCAATTGCTTACAGTAGATGCGAGCATTCATTATTGGTGAATTGGTGGTAACAGTTAAAAGTGGATTATATCCTGGCGATTCCACCAGACTAGTCGAAGGAGACACTTTTCCTATGAAGTGACCTACACGCATGCGTTTGTTGAGGTCTACTACTACTGCTTCTACTACTGACCTGCCACCATCTACGAAATTTAAAATCTCGATAAAAGACCCAGTTTTGCTCCACCACTTACGAGTGGTCTATCCATTAGATCACTTACAAGTGCTTTATCCATCAGGCTATCAGTAGAGTCGCTTCTGAGCAGCTCCATTGATTTGATTTGGGATTGAACAGCACCCCTAAGTGCACATTCAGCCTCCTGCAACTGCGCCTGAGTGGGCTATCTGCCTGCCTGCCAGCCTGCCAGAGAGAGTGCGATCGTCCAATTACGAGTCAGCGCTGAATCGGTGTTGCTTGCTAAAATAGCCTCCAACACCGTCCAATCTCCTCCAATACCTCCCACTTCCACATTAAATGCCATTTGGGACGCAAATCGTAAAATTACTTTAATACTAGAAGCAACACATTTGTTGGAGGATATCATCAAAAGTCAATTAGGATGAAACTTAAGCAATTGTACACTCATCAGAGCTGCAAACGTCATCAGCGAATGTTTTATTATACTGGATGTGTCTAGACTGAATTCTGTAGTCATTTTGATAATAAATTGCTCATAATCCTATCTTCCATCGAAAAATAAATCGACAATTAAGTGTGTGCATGTGTGTGTACGAATTGAAGTGATTAAAAACCACTGAAGACGTAATTTTTAGTTAATTCGGGATATTCATTCTAGAAAACACTTAACCCAAGCTCTTGAAACTACCTATACTATGCAAATTGGGAATCGATTTAAGCTCTCTTACATTTTGGATAAAAACCAAATACTTTCAAAGCTGGAGAGTTGTATCATCTGCAAATGCAAATTTTTATTTCTTCTAATCGGATTGGAATAATGCACTTAAAACTGATGCGTAACCCTTATCAGTGTCAAGATGATTACGCTGACTACATAAATATTGCCTGTAAATCTTGTTTGAACGCTTCTAAGTGGTTTCGCTGCCTATTAAAAATAGAAAATAACCTCCACAAACCATATAAATAGTATTTCATTCTGGTGCTGGCAATCAAGTGAACTGAAGGCTTCAGAACCGATAGGCGTCATCTCTTACAAGGTGAATCAAACATTGTCTACCAAGAAGAAGCGGACTTTATTGACACATCATCTTAATCGAGCTGGGCTTTACGAGCACGCAGAAATGCCATAGCTAGCAGGATTACTGCAGCCGAAAATGGGAGAAGCGCGACGGATGACTGTGCCCCGCAACAGTCGACGACTTGTCACACCTTGGGTCCGAAAACACTGGCGACTTCTTTGTGGCGTCGTCTAGTGATTCGCTGTTTGAAGAATCCTGAGTGCCTCGAGGTAAATCTCGACGATTCTGCTCTACTGCTTCCACTGCTGTTGGCGAAACAAGAATTCACGGTGAAACCGCTTTGCCCATGGCCATTGTCACCGAATGCCTCTGCAAATCCGAAGAACCCCCTATTTTGCGTCACCGCTTCCTTCTTCAAAACCGTTGCCGTCGTTGCATCCACTGTCAGTAGTTAAATTGCCGACCGTGAACTGATTTCGACTGTCGTTGGTCTCCACGGGGATTTTCACCAAACGTCTGTGTGTGAGTTCCAGAAACTGCCATCATTGGTTGACTCGCTGCATTTTCCTGCACACAGGTTATTGATGCTCCCTTCCTCGGTAGAGAGGTCGAATACGCCGCGGTGACCCCCATCTTCCTCCCTCCCTCCCTCCCACTTGAGTAGGTGGATTCAGGGTTGGGACTTTGGAGGTCGGGTGCAGAGTAGTTAGTTGCAATGAATCGGTTGGAACTCGAAGGAGTCGAGGTGGGATGCAAGAGAACTGAGAGACGAGAGGGTGCCTGACGTGATGATGCCACCGAAGATAGTGAGGGTGCACAAAGCAACGAGAGTGTTGCTGAGAGTGGAGGTGGAGTCGGAGTCGAAGTCCGACGACATTCTCGAGGTGGTGCAATAAGCGAATGAGATATTAACGTGGGTTCGCGTTTTAAATGATGCCGGAAAGCCTCCATAGATCGATTAGATTGGTCACAGGTGGTCGAAGTTTGACCTCTTCTTAAAATGCGATTCTGCGTCACGTGAATTTAAATTTCGACCTGAGGTCATTTTAGACCTGCAGCAGCAATAGCAGCAACAGCAGTAGAATTCTCAGCACAATTCCATCATCTCAGGCCCACCCAGCAACCCCCAGGAGAACAGCAACAATCACAACAACGAAGGCGTAAATAGTGGTGGAGGTGGTGGTGCTGGTATGTGTGTCACGGACAACGGCACCAACAAAGGTCTTCCTGACGTCAGCCACTACGGAATCATGAATCCGCCTGAAGATAATATCAGCAGCCACAGAAACAAAGACGACAGCCCCGATTTCGGAGGCCAAAGAGGCAACAGTGGGATTGGCAGTCAGGATGATGGCCACCTGGGCTTTGTGCGCGCATTCCGCTACCGAAGCATCGAATCGGGCTACGCGGCCAGTCCTCCGTGCCTGGTCAACACCACTGAGACTGTGGGTTTCTCGCAACCACTGCCAAGGCGTTACGAGGCCGAGTCTGAGACAGGAACGTGCAATTGTTGTGCCGGCTGCGAATCCCGGTAGTCGTGCATTAGCTGCCAAAATCGTTCATTAGAGCTATTGCAGTTCCTTGTAGCTGCATCTGTAGCTTCCATCTATAAAACGTGATAACTATTCTTATTTTCGTTTTGTCAATTGACGATGCACCAGCCAAAACATCATTCGTTTTTTTCTACTGACCACAGAAGGAAACTCCTAAATGCTTTAGGAATTGCGAAAGGCGGACGTTTTAAGCTCACTTCTCGGTCCGCTGAGTTGGCTATCACTCACAAATTTGGTATCAATGCCTAACAAAATGAAGCATTGTTTTAGTTAATGCCAAATTCATGTAGGCAACCAATCGCATATGCATTTCACATTTATAGGCCTTCAAATCCATGTTTGCTTTCATTTAGGAGGAGCGGGTTTTCTCAAATTGCAATAGGCAATAATTAATGCGTAATGATGGCTCAGTGGGCCCCTGTTTGAGAACAATTGGGTCTATTGTCAATACGTGGATTAACTTAAGCACAAGTAAGTAATCCGAATGTATTGAATTTCTTTTTTTTAAGAGGATCGCAATTAAAACAATCACGTGTTTGGTCCAATAAAACAAACACGTGTACAACCAGCCCGCACTTTGGCTTCTGCGCCAACGACGCACGGTGCCAATCGGTTGGTAGCCCAACTCAAGCTGCACAAGCTCCACGTACTCTCCTCAGTTTCTTCCTTAATATTTCCAACTTCCAAGCACGCAGATCTCAAAGTTGCTGGGACTGACGTAGACAATAAGTGCGAATTGACATTTTTACAAAAATTCGGCACTCATGCTTGATAAATTAGTTGTTCAATTTGACTGCATCTAAATAATGAACATAACAATTTAATGAATTCGATGAATGATATTTCCTTAGAATTGCCATGTAGATGATGATATTTCAGGAATGCAAAATGTTCGGTAGTAATGTTGAAGGGGAGTATTTCAAAGCAATAATTCTTGTTAGGGCATCGCTATAATTTGGGCTTGGATTCTTTGCTATGGCAACCACAAGTATGAAACAAAAAGTGACCACGATAGGTCATTCTTAATGCAACTGCCTGATGCATTATTGATATAGACTTTCGATCGGTTGCCATGGCAACAGTCCTTTGAAAATACCTCGAGTTCGTCTCCTAGACGCATTTGAGCAGCCTTCGATGTTCTGTATTAATTCAGTTTCAGAGTTAATACAATGCATAAATGGATAAATAAGGAGGAAAATATTTAAAAATTCACCAGAATGTAATTCGAAAAATAGGGTAATGTTGGTCAATTATCAAATCATTGAAGATGTATTTCCAAGACATCCAGATATTCAAAACTTTGCTCCAGGATTCAATTACAAGGGAGAACTTAGTTTGATTGGGTTAATAACCCTACCATGGGCTATCAGAAAACAAGAATTCTGATAGCATGAGATGGTTTAGAAGGGACATTCGAAGACTCTGTCACGACTGCCACTCGCATGATAATCGAGTTAGTAATTGAGGTCTCACTTGCATAATACTTTCCTATAAAGCAAACATCTTCCACATGTCAATTCATAGAGGAATCAATGTAATCGCTAAGCAGAAACAGTGTTGAGAGAACATTAACAAATCCATTTCATAATTACATTTGCAACAAGTCACCCGTAACAGCTAGCAATGAATGCATGATCAGTCTATTGTAACTGAGATGCTAACTTGTCTTTCTGATTCATCTGTTGTAACTGCACCTTAAATTATTTCACTTCGAACAAAAAGCGGTGCATTGCATTCTCTGGAAGCCGGGCATCAAATTCCACCTCAAAGAGGGAAGGAGGAGGAGGAGGATGAGGCTGGGATTCAGCTTGTACCCTCCTCAACTGCAGATCCATCAGCTTCAGCTTCTTCCGAATCTACTGAACCTCTCTGTTGACTAAATTGCTTGTGACGGCACAAAATCCTATATGCTTTGCATGCATTCTTAATGACAACGGAGATATTATTTGAAAATGCCAAAGGCATAAGAATTCAAAGAGGAGATGATGATGAGTGATGATGATGAGTGAGTTCGCAGGTGACCTCGAAGAGAACCGGTGTAGTTGCTGGTTGCTATGGCGACCAGCACAGTAGTCTATTGCTCCACTGTCCAACCAATCACAAAGGAGCGGTCACACTATATAATGTGCATCCCAATAAACTAGGAGCATACTGATATCGCAAGAGCTACCGCTAAGACGCATTTGAAAGTGCTCCGGTACAAAATGATCACTTGCAGAGATTGTGGTGTGCAATGTAAAGATGCTCGTGATTTGAAGGTCCATCTCCGATCCCACAGTGGAGAGAAACCTCACCGATGCCCATTCTGTGGAAAGGGCTTCTCACAGACTGGTATGTCGCAGCATTGCTGCATTCCTCAGTTGTGCTGCAATCCACATAGCTGATATCCAGATAAATAAAAAAATATAAATAAAGGGACTAGTGCTTAGTTGGCTGGTGTTGCGGTATTTGTAGGCACTCGGAACAGACATGCTAAAACATGCAGGAGAAAAGTGCACAGGAATCAGGCTCATGAGAGTGAGCAGTGTGGTCCAAGTCTTCTCCACTCTTCTTCCAAACACCACGAGGATTCCCCAAACCACGCCCACCAGATAGACCCAATAAACAACACGAACAGTGGGGACATTCAGGAGGGCATATTAGGAGGCAGTGGAGGTGAAGCCGAGGAATGTCAAGTCGAACCACTGGTTGGTCCCTCTCCATTCACTTCTTCCATCACTCCACTCCCAGGGCTTCTAAATGCCTCTTCACCTCACCTTGTAGGATTTGACAATTCCTCGTGACAGGGGAATCCATGATGAGCCGCAGTGTTTGCAGTGTGTGATGGCAGGAGGAGGAGGAGAGGAAGTGCAGACCCAACCACTGGTGGGTGTCGGCACAACTTGAGAGTTCATTTAATTGCCAACCCCAACATGGGACAGCCGCCTTACCTGTTCATTCTTGCATGATTTCAGGACCTATCACTCAAGTCGTGTCCTCCACCATCGACAGATTGTCAACACGAAGACTGATTGCAATATTGTGATGTTGCAGCTTTGACTCGTATTTATGCCGAATAGATGTAAGGAGATGTTTGCCGTACCTTTTCTCCACTAAGAGATTGTTACTTGTAGTTGCAAATTCGAAGCGAGTACCACGGTGGAAGATTTCGGTCCCATTTTAACAGGAATTTCCTCTTGTAATATATTTTTTTAAATACAATAATGTCCATACGGGAGCAAAATTATTACTAACTATATGGTTAGATGGGAAAACCAATGCCAATTATTCGCACAATTCCTCCACAAGTAGAAGATATCGCGAAATATGCAGATAAATAAATAATCAAATAAATAAATGTTGTTGGTGCTTATCTTTCAGAAAGTATTATTGCTCTCAAATTCTCCAATTCAATATTTGTTATTAGTGGCGAAAATTCCTTAAGTGTGAATAAGAATGCATTTTGCTGTATTTTCATTGTTTCTAAATTCGTATCCTGTTTTTCAGCCAAAAGACATTTTCATGGTTGTTTCGATCGGTTGCCATGGTAATCACAAGTGAGATTCAAAATGAAACTGACTCTAATGAGTCATTCTCAGTGCTTTGACCTCATATTTGATTTGTAAAATATGCCGAATCAAAATACTCAAATATTTGGGTCAGTTGTTATGGCAACGGTAGCTGACAGATGAAGTGGCTTTCATTGGGTGGTAACATTGGAACCCTCTGTCGAATATTTTTCTTGAATTGTACTGCTAAAATCATTGTTTATCTGAGAACGCTTAATAGGTCTTGAAGAATGACGAATTCTGCACCAACTCTTCAGTTACCTTTGCTGCGTCTTCTCATTCCCACCCATCACCCGTATCTTCCACAAATTCCAAATTCAAATTTCAAAGAGATCTTTCCTTGTATCAGCGGATGCAAATGGCAATGGTAAACCACAAGTCAAATGGCGATAATCATGTCAATTGTGTTTGTGTTTTCCGTCCTAAAAATCCTCGAAATAGTGCAATTTCCAAATTCTTTGTTGCACCAACTTGTATAGAGCTGTCTAAAATATTTATCGAAATTGGTTTCTATATGTGTATTTGGAAGGTGCGTAAGTGATAAGAACTAGGTGGTGATCTCTCACGCGGATGAAGCACAATTTCATTCACTCAATTTCGCGCGCATTTTCATGAACTTTTGTTCCGATAAACGAGATTTTCCGCCTTTTCATGGAAGACGTCGATTTTGGAAACTTTCTGTGTCCAGAAAATTCAGAGGTGTCCCTTTGAGAGGATGGCCTTGATGACAGTCACTACCCAAGCATTATTACCGCAAATCTGCTTGAGCTATAAGTGCTTCGTTCTCAGTCGAGGGTGGCAATGTGTTTACGTTTTATGGGTTAATCTCAATTCAATAATTGCATGAAAAACAAACGGCGTTTGTGTAATTCTGCATTCCCGCATGCAATGGCAATGCAAGTATCAGTGGTAAACGATTTTGAAATTAGGCCATTTGGCGAAATGGACTTCATCCCAGCGCTTTGAAGCAGCACTGCCAAACAACGTCTTGTGGCAGACTCAGATATCCTTACAATGAAATGATTCGAAGTTTGAATGCATTTACGAACAAAGCGTAATCCATGATGTGGTCATCTTTGTGGTTAGGTCCACTGAGTCCTCTCAGACTTACAAGGAAGCCAAATTGTTGGTGCTCGTATGAGAGGCTGGCGCTGGTGCAACGGAAATTGCCACCTTCCCCCACCGGATGCATGGCCGCTATTCATGAAGTACCGTCTGAAAACCAAAAGTAACGACTGCCGCCGCCTTTGAAAGAGAAGGAGACACGTCGTCCTCAGCAAAGCTGCACAGGTCTGGCCGATAGGCCAAACCATCTTTCAAGATGATGGCTACGCACCAAAGCATAGAGTTGGAATTGTCAGAGAATGGCGCCACGAGGAACATCCAACAACCCCCAGACCTCAACCTCATTGTTTCCGCCGTCGTCCCCAAAAGAACTAGAGGGTGATTTTACTGATGAATGGGCAACAATTCCTTTGGAAACAGTACTTCTCAATTCATATGAATCATAATCTTTACCTGCTGGAGCTGAGGCTGTAATCACCTCTGAATGTGGACCTACACCATATTGGAGGTGTTTCCACTGTTTTGTCTAACTCCTGTAGTTAGTCTTAGATAAAATGGAGATCTGTGCTGTTATGAACACTGCGGATCTTGCACTCCAGTTGTGCGTCCTGTAATGCTTTGGCTTAACACACTTGTATAGTGCTTTTACATATTCCAAATTGGTATAATCTTACATTTGCGACGCGCGAAAAATTCGTGTGGTTAATTTTTGTTATTTTGTGGAATTGTTAAGAAGACGGTTTATCTCGTCGAGCATTCCTTAAAATAATTTACAAATTAAGAAATATTTAATTTCAGAGAGTACTTTTTATTTGAAGAAATTTACAGTTGAAACTGTGAGATTATTTTAACGAAGAAGAATGAAACCTTATACACAACGAGTTCTTAGCCTTCTTAAGGTAAATTATTAGTTAAATACATTGGGGATTTTGTTAATTGGGAAGCTTAAGTATTTTTCATTTTACGTCGTTGTTTAAATAAATGTTATAGTCAAATGTAACAAAACGAATTCATTACATTACACACTGCGAAGAATAGATGGAAGCTTTAGGATGAAGATGATGGGAATACTAACAGCCTTCATTCAATTTTAATCGAAAAACTTTGACAGAGATTAAAAGATCTCACTTTAAGGCCAAAATGTAAGGTCCATTTTCCGAAGTCCAAGTTGCTTATTATTGCCTAAAGTTTGTGATTTAAGTAAATAAAAATTTGGAATGTTACGCTTAATACGTTTAAAATGCCCACATGAAAATTAAATTATTTCCGTGAAGTGGAATCTGAAAGAACTTACCAGATTAAATAAATAAAGATTTTCCTCGGACTTAGGTTGGAGTGGCTGAAGGTAAAACAGATAAATGATGAATAGATTTTTACAGTATTCAAAACCTGATCTGTGCCGCTGAATGCGCTGAGGTTTTTGATAAATATCGTCTATTCTTATTGTAGAAATTATCTGCGTTCGAAACGTAGGGATTTACTATTTCATATTTTTTGTATTTTCTGGCGTAGTATGTTTTTTTAAACAATTTTTTTAGTTTGACCGTTTCGATATTTTATCCGTTTGAAACAGATAAAAATATATTAACTACAATATTAGCACCAGTTATAAATACCAAGAAAGAGATTGTACGTGCATGCCAAATTAAAACCTCGTTCTGATGCTTAAAATTGTCAATCCAGTTTTATGAGATTCAATCCGAATTCCACCGTAAAACGATTTTCGTTTGTTGATGAATAAATGTAGGTAGCTTAACTTTTAAGATATAAGAATTTTCACAAGAGAAAACCATAAGACGTGGAGAAATATTTCTCGATTTGACTATGAAAAGGGCGAACAGGTGTCAGTTTAGACCACTGTACTGTCCTCTACAACCCTTGTCTGAGATAAATTTTGTATTTTGTATTAGTCGAGTTTCAAATACTTCCTTTAACTTCAATTAAAATGCTGACTTCTGGTTTTACAAAAGGGGATTCTGCAGTTTGCACGCACTGAAACACCAATCAAGGATTATGCAAATGAAACGAATAAGTGTTATGTACTATTTTAATTCATTCCTTGGCATTCAGATACTAAATAATTCAGGCTTGAGGCAACATTGAACATTCCTCCTTGAAAAGGTCCTACGAAACCTCGAATTCATCGAGCATCGGCCATTTTAATGCCATTTAAAATTGTTTCTGCAACAGCATTGCAGGCATATTGTTTTCTTACAAGAGTAACGGTTAATCTTTGAAAACACCAGGCTTTTGATGAGGATATTTTACATGAATTTATCTACTGATGCCAATAAATCGGCACCAATGCAATCATCTTCATTTACTTGGTGTCTGTCTTCCCAAAGTATACACGCAAACACGTGCCTATAACAGTGAAAGTATAAAGATATGTGTTTTCGTTGATTTACCGTTCCTTTCTACATTTCTAGTTTTTGATTTCCAAAACACATTTCCTAATAACTGAGTCAGTCGCAATGGTCACCGTTACTTAAAGGTACTCCAAGTGTCCCTGATGACCCTTTAAGATTTCAGTCAGGGCAACACTACCCTAAAATGAGGTGACTTCGATTCAGTGGTGGTCACATTGAAGATCTCTGTAGAATCGCTGAGCACTTAAGTCACTGCGAATCTTGATTTGCGAAGGGATATGTGATGGATAAATAGGGAGTCAGTGTTGACCCTTCCGTAGGCCAATTTAGAATTCGTCCACCTCGCTGAAATGTCTCTTCTCCTCGAATTCAAACCGAAGAGGAAGAGGAAGATGAAGGTGAAGAGGAAGAGGAAGAAGCAGAATTGCAGTTAAGATTGCAAGTCCAGTTGATCTTGAGCAGTTGGAAAGAGGTGGTGTAAGAGATAACGAATAACAGAGCTAAAGAAGAATACGAATTGGGAAAAATATTTGGGTGGGAAATGATGGCACGATTTTCCTCGATTCTGTGGTGAGGACGACCGAATTTACACCCCACCTGTGTGGTTCTAGTGGTGTAATTTAATAGTAATATTTCACAATTTAGCTGAAAATTCCTTTAAAACCGTAAATTTAAGTATTCTAAATTAACATGTTTTTATCGTTTCGACGCGCGTAGGCGAAGAGAACCACCTGATGAGCACTAGCGAGTGCCATCAACCTAAGAGATGAGGGGGAGGCAAAGCAAGATGGAAGGATCACACATATCGGTGAGATGCTACTTAAATGTGAAAGAGTAACTAGCAATTACGAATGAGCAACAATTTATATAACGAAAAGGGACAGTTAAAGGTAAAGATTATAAAATAAGATCAGTTCAGTAAGTTGGAAAAACGAACAAATAGTGGTGATGTTAGGGGACCAGTTAGATAACTAACAAGCTGCAAGCTCTGGTGTGACGGGAGGTTGTGGCACGTGGGGCGAGGCGGGTAACTTTGCGCAGTGGCGGTACCGTAGCCAGTGAAGTGTAACTGAGGCGCGGTTATTGCTAGTTGAAAACTACTCCCAATTGCCCGCACAGACGACGTGAAATATCGTCGGCTGGTGCAATTTTTGCTGGGTCGTCAGTCGGCCCTTAACGCTTGAAGAAAAGTTGAGGCTTAGGATCTTGTTGATGGAGGCAAGAGTTTCGTTTATGTTCCTGACTATCACATGGAAGATCGCGAACTGATATGGTTTACTCATTCAAATTCGATGAGTGTTTGTGGTAGGATCTGACGGTAGCGGTGACTGAATAGGGATC
>JAUOZQ010001406.1:0-13359 GCA_030710315.1 Anomotaenia brevis | reverse complement strand
CGATTGGACAGGCTATTAATTACGACACTACTGCTACTCACAGACTATTCAGTACAAATATCATATTGCTTAACAAAAAATCGACCAACTTGAAAATTAGTTCACATGACCAATTACTCATGCACTAATCACAATGATTAAATACTGCTCATTCCAGCGTTAGAAAAACAGAAAAATTAAAAGCACAAAGAAACAACGCAGCAATCTCCCCAATTAAACCTTTAACAATAACAGAACAAAAGTATACACCAGCGCAAGACATATAAACCACTGCATGTTCAGACACGCAAATTGACCATTCATATAAATACATTAAATATTGCTACTGAGTAAAAAATTTCAATTCCTACATACGAAAATGGTACGCACCATTATAGTTCCACACCATTTGTTTCCGAAGCAGCCATAAAATCCACCACCGAACAGTAAATCCACAGAACACCACATCACTAGCTTCAACAGGGTAGAAAGTTCACATCAACCCGCAAAAGCGCCGCCGTCAGAACATTTCCATGCACACATTCGCAGCAATATCCAGCACATCAATTCGGTCGAAAAGCGATCGAGCGTACCGCAGATCACTATTCCAAGAGGTCCGACGTCAGAACAGATAGAGAGATTAAATTCGATTTTGCCCATACGAGTAGAACATAACAAACGACTCCACACTCCGTTATATTTATTTTCTCAAAACTTCTCTACCTTATTTAATAAATTAGTAATTTGGGATTTTTTTGCTAAATTTACACCTGCAATTAAAATTTAGGGTCACTTTATTTATTTCGAGACACTACATCTATTTCATAGTACAGTGAGCCTTTTACCAACCCATACATTTAAAGTGATTATCACTTTAAAGAAATTCCAAATACTTTCAAAGTAAGAGAAGACCGAGAATGAAAGCACTAACTTGTATTAGAAAAAAGGTCTACCACGTTACGGAGGATGTATTGCTTACACGCAGTTGTACGAAATTGCGCGTACACTAATTATCGCGACAGGCCACAAATTGTGACTAAGCCATCTGCAACTGGTTCGTTCGTGTCCTCGTCTTTACATCAGGTCAACGCGTAAACACTACATAGGCCCCCCCTTTGAAACACTAGCCTTCTTTGATGACGGAGGGGCAGTTACCTAGAAAAGATGGTAGTTACTAAAATGTTTTGGGGAATGTACGTGGCGTCCGCTCCGGGTGAACTTGGGTTTGGATGCCGAACGAGCAGGGGTCAGGGTTAGAGATTCAAGAATATCGTCGGTCGTTGGATCAGGGGTGTTGGTAGCGGAAGGTGTGAAATCAGGTTTGACGGTTTCTTGGTTCTGGGAAAACTTGACATCCCTATTTCGGGAGTCGTCCATCAAGGCGGCCTTGAGTCTGTCTATCCTCACCACCTATTCCTCCCCATTGAGTACAATACTAAAGGTTTTCTCCGCACCTTTGATTACCTCGAATGGATCATCGTAAAGTCGTTGCAATGGCTTCCTAACTTTATCGCAAAGTAGAAACACGCGAGTACAGGCCTTCAGCCGTGGGTCCAATTAAAATGGCGTAGTCTGAAATCGTGTTGGGGGTGGTCTTAACTGTTACATATGTTGGCGGAGACAGTTGAGGAGGTTGGTAGTATCCAGACATACAGAGTACGGGGCAGGGGAGACTAGTTCTCCCGTCAACCGCAGTGCGATTCCATAAACTAGCTCTGCAGGGCTGGTGTCAGCGTCCGGCTTGATAGTTGCTCTTATCCCTAGTAGGGCCAAGGAAACAGCGAACAAACAGGTGGTGTTGTCCACAAGTCGGCATTTACGTACATTAGGGCATAGGTTGTATTCATGCAGAAAATCAGCGCCCAAGATCGCATGCGGAACATCCGCGATTACGAAAACCCATGGAAAAGTTCTACATAAACCCCGATCAAGTTCCAGAAAACGCTGCCTATAGGTCCTGATTGTGGAGTGATTCACAGCTTGCAGCTTTTGATGGAGGTTGGGTTGGAGGCGGTCTGCAGGGGTAGGAGGTATAATGCTGATCTCCGCACCGGAGTCAACCACGAACAACATTTTGCTATGACGGTCCGGAATGAAGAGAATGCGGCTCGCGTTGCATTTCCTGGCTGAGGTGCCGAAGTTGACTTGGTAGAAACAAACGTCGTCCGTGGCGGGTGCATAATTGGGTCTGTTAGAGCTCTTCCGCCTGGGTGAGCGATCAAACGCCTTTTTTGGTGAGCGCTCTCTCGAGTGTGGGCGGTGTTGAAGAAGGAGAGCGTCTAAATTCTTTCTCAAATCAGCGATCTGGTCTCGTAGTTTGGTTGGTTGGGCACACGGAACGGTAGCTGCCGATATTGTTGACTGTTGAGTCGGTTTCGAATGTACTCTGTCGGCCATTTCGAGCAACTCTTCAGTGGTAAGGGACTTTGGGGCACCTCCGATAAAGGTGCTGACAAGTTCCGGTTGTTTACGGAGGAACATTTCCCGGAAATATTTGTTTGTCAACGAGAATTCGGGAATCAATTGTACCACCTCCCGATAGATGGTTCCGAGTCGCCGAGTTCAAGCTGGGTCGCTAACTCGTAATCGTAACTACCATCGGGAGTGCTAAGCTTAATCAAAGCTGCCTTCAATTTCGTATATGGCTGCTCCTCAGGAAGCGATTGTATAATATGATGTAACTGGTTGATAATGTGCTCCGGTAGCTTCTCCACGACTATGTCGAACTTGGCCATTTCCCTCTTCATGTTAGCTCGGCGGAATTGAGCTTCGGTACGGTAAAACCTACACATTAACAGATGCATAACACGGCACAAGGCGTTAAGAGAATGGGACTTCCACGTCCTAGACCACTGCCATTGTCCACACAAGGCGCACCCGTTCATAAGCCTTTAAATCCATGCCTACTTAAAGGCCAAAACTGCATTCCTTAGGCCATCCAGTCTTACCATTCCTCTCAATCCTGCCCTAACACCCCCAGCCAAATAAACAAGGAAATCACAAGACCTGCAAGCCAAAATATCGAGGAATCATGTCCTGTTCAGCTTGCCCTTCTAAAGCCAAACACCCAACGACACAATATACAATAACCCATTAAAACCACCACCACCACCAATTGACACCACACCTACAAACCAGTATTCTCCCATTAAGAACCACAAGATCAACACCGTAAGATTAATAAAACGCTATTCTCTTCAATTTTCAACAAACAAAATAAGTATAAATTCATTCTGCCTCTGCTCCGGATTCGATTCCGCCTTCTTCATCAGTGCCTACAGCACCATTCACAGCTGATTCCTCCTTCTCCGCCGGACCAGTCTGAGCCTCAGTCATCCCTCCTTCCTCCTCCTCCTCCTCCGATGAGAACTCGTCCTCTGCTCCTAGGAACTCGCCCCACCGCCGGATGCGCTCAGCCTCCTCTTCCGCACTCTCTCGTGCATGATCAAACCTCTCTTGACCGTCCCAACGCTCGGCCCGCAGTTGGCGCGTCCGAACACCAGCCGCACCCTCCTCCGACCAGGTTGAATCACATGAGGCAGTAGCAGGAGCGCAGTAGGTAAAGAGAGCGCCATCGAGGAACGTCAAAGCCACATCCGCTTCCTCGGATGTAGAGAAGGTCACTGCCACCACGCCTTCGGTATGGGCCTAAATTAAAGACCAAGTGTGACTTCGCAAACGCTGCCCCTTCATACAGTCATCACTGCTAGGCACATACAGCAATTCAAGTAACTGTACACGAAAGTGAGTGCTCTCTCATTTAAAATTCACATAGAACAGAATGTAACTCGCTAAGGCGGCAATATTGCCTTCGAAAATCCAAAATGCACTACCTATTTAGTGGACTATTACAGTTCAACCGTAAATTTCCTTCATGTCTGAAGAGAACCGAATTTAAACTCACATCATGCACGACATTCTTTTAACAACGCCAACTTCGGTACATTGCACCCGTACGCGTTCACCAATCTCGAGAATCAGACTGACATCTAGCTGAAATCACAGAAAGAACGCTTTCCACACAGCAATTTTTGCAACGAAATCGAAAGATAGCATAAGCTTTCTGGTAAGGACCCTCTATTCCACCCCACTTCGCAAAAAAAAGTATTACAAACAGAGATTTCGTACAAACATAACCTGCAGTTTTCGTCAAGCGATATTCCATAAACCTAAAGTGATTATCACCTTCATGAACCTCACAGGCGAGAAAAAACCGACAATGTGAGTATAAGTTCGTATTGCTAAAAGGAACTAGCGCGTAATGGAGGTCTTGCTTACACGCTACCGTACGGAGTTATGGACGCCTATTTCGGCGACCGAACACAAATCATGCTAAGCTATCTCCGTTTGATCCTTAGTAGCTAGCATCTTGTCCTTCAAAAAGTATCCACATCGACACAGCACATTAGCGCTAAAAACCCTCCAAAAAAATACACACTACCAATCGGCCGGGTGAGCGCACCTTAAATTTCAATTTTTAAGAAACCTATAGGACAAATGCTTCCATCATTGTCATTATCATCCCCTTCCAGAGTATAAAGGAATACTATAGGCCTACCAAATGTAGGGACATCAAACGCCTTTCCTAACCCACACAAGCTACAAACAGGCATTCCTAAAGCTGGCAACCCAACGCTCCATCAACCAATGAACACGTAGATACCCGAGTCCTCGACTCCCGCAAAATCCGTACGCTTGCCGTGAATATAAGCGAGGACAAAGAAGTAGAGACAATAACGCAGTGCCTAAAGAACTAACTTAGACGCACACCTACCTATTCCTACACACAGCAATTTCGTCTAGTCAAATCAACTTGCCATTGTGCTTCGTGTGTCCCCGCTCTACCCCAAAGCTACTTCACAAGCAATGCTTTGGCTGAGACATCCATTCCAACTTACACCAAGGTCCTTCTCGTCAAACACATCCCGTAGTATAATCACCCGCTCCTTTCTGCCCCGGATGTGCTTGTTGGCCTCCGGTTTCCACTTGAAGAGACTGACAACAAAATAGTAAATCACGCACCTATCGGACTGCATCCACCTAATCGGAAACGACCAATTATCATTCAGCGTACTGTACCAAGCGACATACAATAGTAATCAGACTACAAGGGAAACCCACCTCTCCTGTTTTTCTTTGAACTTCTTCTCCTTCGCAGCCATGCGTCGAAGCTTTGTGTGATCAAAGTCTTTTTTAGGCTGCAATTTAGCTCGTTCAACACGCCGTGTGTACCCCCGTTTATACACCATTCCATTGAGGATATTCAGCGCCAAATCAACCGATTCAATCTGTTGGGGGGGAGGTGGCGATAATAGAAACTGCTACAAATAGGGAGCAAGGCATGGCTGAAAAAGTCGCTGAAAAACCCGTTCCATCAGCTAATGCCCCACCATGTAATACACACCAGAATGACAATACAACGTGACAACCATACCTGAAAGTATAAACATGTTCCAATAGACCACCACAATCCGAAATTCTTAAAAGCTGAGCACTTGATTCCACGCAAAACACGCCGTCGTGCACCCAGTTGCTCATATAATTTCCCCTGGGATGAACAATTCGACCTTCAATATACCCCTCCTTAATACACACCTAATCTAGCTTTCACCGATTAGCCATTTCGAACACCACATGGAAAGGAAGGCATCTGTTGCATGCGAAATTGAAAAACCCTGCTCCATTCGAAGGCTGCATAAACCTCACCTTTATGTAACAACACCGACCATCACCCTTCGGTTTCCCATCTGCGTCACGGTATAATTTCACTCGCAGTTTGTCCGTCAGAGGGTCGTTCATGATCACACCGCAGTTGGACATAAGGGCAATGAACTCGGCTTCAGTCACATCCGGTGGCAGACCCGAAACGCACACGTGGGTATTCTTGGGAAGAGAGCCTACCAAGCGAAAACCTTCCACCCCGGCAATTTCATTCACGCGGAGACAACCAATCCATCAGTGACGATTCACAAGCAGACAACGGAGCCTTCGCTGCTGAAGATTGACCCAACAGGGTGACATCAAATCACACTAACGAGTATTTCCAAAACTACAAGTTTTGTTAAGTACACAATAGCTCCAAGGCCTCCATATTTGAATGCAACGACAATATACTTACATCATACCATTCCAGGGGACCTTTATTTTTTCGTTTTCTACCCTTTCGCTGATCACATTTTTCGAGAACTTCGGCAACATCTTCTTGATTGTCCACGATCTTTGAAGCACTGGCGTCAGAAGCGATAGGAATGCCCAACCTCTGCTCTTCCTCCACTCTTAATGCCTCATCGGCCGATACTTCTTCCACTGCCTGCTTGCCCTTACTCCTCTTGGCTCTGGTTTCCACCATTTTCTCCTCCTCTGCCTTCGCCTGTTCCTGACGCTTCAGGTAGCCGACATACCAGGCGCGATAGGCAGGCGATTTATAATATTCTTCCAGGGAAGCTAATCCCTTCCTGACCTCCTCATCTTCTTCCCCTTTCTCTGCTTTGAGACGTTCCATCTGGGCAGCGTATTAACGCCAGCATACATGCGCAGACTCTATAGAGTCTGGGGCGCCAAAGTTCATTTGATAAAATCATCGTCAACCTTCGGAAACCACGCCAGACGCTCTTCATACCATTCCATAACAGTGCCATCATCGTACACGCGAGTCCTCTTAGCAATACTAGCGGCAGCTTTAGCCCGCTCTTCAGCTTCGTGCTGTAGACAAAACTGGTTCTCAAATTCCTCATTAGATTCCTTGATGACTGACGACATTTCCCATCTGAAAGAACAAATATACAATAAACCACCTTATAAAGACTACAGCACAACTACATTTATTTGGAACGAGGCAATACTTAACCAGAATTACCGATCGTAGTTTCATTGTTTTAGAAACCAAATCCGATTAAAAAGTATCAACATAACATGTGCATACACACCAAACCCTACATCAATAATGGTGATTAATGCAACGCAAATAAAGCACTCCGATTCGAATATGTGGCATACCCCAGGGCCTAATAAAAAAATTAAACAAAAATTGCATCTTACAGTAACAAAAGCAGGACTTTAAAAATCAAATTATTTCAAAGCAGTCAAAAATTCTGACAAACTCATTATTGCAAGTGTCATTCACGTTGTAAATGCTCGAAAGTAAGTCGACTTATAAATACCCACAGTTGTCCGTGCAACACATTCTTGATTAAGAAGAGTACACTCTCTATTTCCGTAGTCAAATAGCCACCAAACTTTCCGAACTTTTTAAATAAAAGCATAGGATATTTACAGCCAATGACATACATTACAGTTATGTTACGTAAAAGTAATAAAACAGGCACTTAAATTGGATAACACCTGTAAAATTTCTAGAGACAGAACTGACGAAGGAAGCTAGTGCATTTATTTCAAAGTAAAAAAATAAAATGCTCTCAAGTTTTTAGAAAGGCCATTCTCTTTACCCTATGAAACGTCGACATTGTAGAAGCAACTCTTGCCGCATATTCAATGGGAAGTCCCAAGTTAATCAGGAGGTCTGTGTTCGTGCAAAATGTCAAACATTGCTGCAGCTCTCCACATGCAGATTGAGTATTTGGAACCCAGGGGGACCTTTGCGAAAGGAATTAGCTAAAACCCTCCACCGGTCCATATCTGCACCTCCATCTCATGAGGCGTTCACCAACACGGAATCCCGAACAAAAATAATATGATCGCTCGCATTTCCTGAAAAAGAGTTTACCTCAATAGTTGCAATAAGGCCGTTTTGCTTGACTGGGTAAACACAATGAACGACTTCTCCATTTGTCCTATAGGACGCGTGTAACTGAAAAAATCGCTTTAATTACTTGAAGGGAAATCACTTGATGGATTTAATTGGGAACGGTTTTACCCTTCTTTATGAACATTGAAGTTTCAAAAGCGTATTTGTGGCGTCCATTCAGGGTCGTGTCTTTTAGGACGAAAATTGCACACATATTAATTCATTAAAAATGTGATTATTTTTTAAGAAATCTAGTTTATCGACTCGTTTTGCATCAATTAAGTCGTTAATTTGACGCAAGGGAGGTGAGAAATATCCACGAAAGACCTCTTTTGTAACCCGATTCATTAACTTTGAGGGCCAATAGCATCATGTCTTCAAAGAAGTATCCCATCGTTATGAGGAACGAGGACTTCTGGTAATATTTCAAACACTGCGATATTGAGCAGGATGCAACATGTGCCAACGGTCTCCATCTACCCGAGAGCTTGGAGCTCCTAAAAACTCGCAAATTGCCCTCATCATAGCCCTCATCCTTGGTGGTTACCACTGAAACCAGCTTCTCTGCTAACATTAGCGAGAGGCAAACAAAACCCACTAACATAGCTGGCAACCTCGCCCTGTGTGACGCTCCTTTTATGCGGAAGCGATAAGTGGTGTGGACTTTTGGAGTCGTTCTTTGAGGGGACAAATACAATAAATTTCCATTGACTGCTTCTGGTTTTAATCTACTCCGGCTATAGCGGGTAATGTCTGGGAAAATTGTTTAAATACTTTATTAAAAAATAGCAGAAACTTGCTAGAATGGTACTGGAGTGATGACTGGCATAAACTGGAAGATAAATGAAAAATAAATTCACTTTCGAGATTTAAATATTGCCCAACAATAAAAACTATTTTACCTAATATCCAAAGCAGTTTTTTATGGATTTCACAGGACTTGGGAACTACTTAGCACTTTTATGACATTTATTTGTGATAAATCTCTATATTTTTTGCAAAATTCCCGAATCTCCGATATTATTACTAAAACATCTTCTTTTGGGCAGTGTGCCGAAAAATATGTACATTTCTATTTTTTTCGTTTCTGAAAAATAATATCTAATTCGCTATAAGTGAACATCAATTTTGATCAAAAAATGATTTCTAAACCAACTTTTAACGGTTTCGTCTTTGCTGCAGTGAATTTTAATTCACTGATTGACTAATCTTCTTCTCAAAATTCTATTAAAATCTATTTCATATTTGCAGTTTGAAGAAGCAAACCAAATAAGGTTCTCAATATCTCTTGGTAGATATCATCCAGCATACTACCCAATCAAATGCTAAAAAGCGGCAAAAATGTCTATTTAACTTATTTATTTAAGGTAAATGTTGGAAAAGCTTGATTTTATTATCAGAATGACCGAACTGTCAAAATAAAGAAAAGTGTAATTCGCGTCACTATGGCAATGCTTTAAACTTTTTTAGGGAGGTACAATATACGATTGGAGTGAACTAAAAGATTTTAGATACCTATTCTCTTAAACAATAAAATTCAGGATTTTTTAAGATTTCTCAAAGTCATTTGTTAAGAAAAATACGTAGTAATAAAATATATGCTTAAATTTACCTTAAGTAAATTTTATGTGCTGATTTCTCTCTAATAGCCTAGTCTTTTGGGTTTTACTTAATACCGGTGTCGCCGAATTTAAGTATCTCATTAGTGGGACATGATGCCATTTCATTTGCACTAAACATAGGAAGAAACGCAATGTTTACCAGGATTCATTTAATAATCTGTCATGTCTCAGTTAGAACTGACAATAAAAAGGCGTTTCCATGAGACAACTAGGAAACCCTTTTTAAATTACCTATCTCTACGTTTACACCTTAATTTAAATGTACGTAGCTAAACTCCATTCACTCAAAAATATTGTGCTTTGACCTGATATCACCAATCTTAATACCTCACGGAGATGTTGGACAAATGTAGGGTGTATCGCAGTTAGCGATAGCAAAATAACCAGTCTTTAGCTGGAGTTGCATATTTATTACCAATTTTCTAAACTCCTTGTTTCAAAAATAAAATGGAACCTAAATTGATGCCAAAATGAAGAAAAATGATCATTTTGCATTGATAAAAGTGGTTCATTCAGGCTACTAGTGTTTATTTTTCAATATCTAAACGAATGATAAAGTGTGACGAAAGCGTTCCCCTAAATTACTTCTGCAGTTTGGCTTTGATGAATGAATGAAGCATGGCCCCCTCCAATCGGTGTTTGAACTCTGTAAACACGAAAATTTGTGTCAGATTTTCCAGGTTCTTATGCATCTACGAAAGAGGTTATTAGATTCTCAAGTATTTTAAAAGCCAAAATTGCCCAAAGATGCTCTCTAACGCAGCAAACAGATACTCAAATCTGCTTCATTTAGACAGACTAAACGGCGAAGTTCACTTCAGCAAAAAATAAATATGCTAAAGTTTGATTCATCTTCTTCAAATATGAAAAGTGGCAAACAAAACATTAGCTTTATATGTGTAAAATTAATGCACTATTTCCATCTGACTTGTGCCACATCCCTTTGCATTACAACTTATATTGGCCAATTGCAAACTTCGGTGACTCCAATTTAAGGTACGCTTTATGGACAGAAATATTCCAAATTTCCAATAAGGAATGCAATATATTCAAATCGTCATCACGGAAGACCTAAGTTCACAAAACCGGCATAACTATGGTTCTGATTTTGTTTATAATAGAAAGTCTACAGGAATCTCCCAAAAATATGGTTTGTCAGATGTTGCCACAAATAAAAATAATGTTTCTCATGGACAAAACACTTTACGATTATAACTGGGCCACTTCCTTGGTCTCACAACTTAAAGCGAAAAAAATTAAACTCAAAATGTCTAATGTCTCTCTCTCTTGCACCTAAATCATTAACTCATGTTTGGAGGATAGTGAAAAGGATCTGACCCAAGGAACCTCAAATTCTCCTCAATTTTGAAATGATATTACAAACTTCCCATTCATGGCGTAATGCTCCCAGGAGTTAACGTGTCAATTCGTTACTTGACTTCAGTTTCATGCAAGTATTTGAACATAAGTCATTGATGCTCATGAAAGCGTAGGTTTATTTAAGTTTCCCACTTATATAATATGTTGCTTTACGCTCATTTGTGATATCGTGCCCCATATCAGGGAACCGTGTTGAATTTCTTTAGTGGACAGCGCGTATTAATACATCAAATTGAAATCAAGTTTATAAATCCTTATTGATGATTTTTAATCAAAACTATGTTGGCGTAAGCTAATATCAGACGAAATCTATCCTCGATTTCTAGCCTATTTAATGATTTAATCGGAAGATATCTTTATAAATATATAAAAATTTTGAAATTAAATAATTATTTACCAATTGCTTTAATTAAAACTTTAAGAAAACCTCAGAATTAATGGATCATAATAGCATTTTATGCATTTAGAGAAGAAGATATTTGAAATAATCTGTTGAGGAGAGCAGCAAACCAGAATAAAAAGAAGTGATAGCAACCGTCAATGTAAAGTTGGAGAATTAGGGTGGATATTAACAAGGTTTCCTCAATTGCGGCTTATACAAAGAAGTAACGATTACCCGAAAAAATTACCAAACGTCAGCCGAAGGAGTATTTTAGATCTCACCCTAATCTCACGAATCGGAGTCAAAGATGATTTGGGAGGGTTCTAAAAGCCCTCTAGCCACTGAGGAAAGATAGGGAGGAACTTTGACCCACTCCATGCTTTCAAGACCAATGTAAATCACAAAATCAGCCAATTCTCTAGAAAGACCAAGGGCAGTCACCTTCTTTTGAAAATCCTTTCCTCCGAGGCACTTGCGAATTCGATTACGTGCCAGGAGACGAAGACTGGGAGGCGATTGCAGGATAGAAGTGCACTCCTCCATCAAATGGTCCATCTGTCGACTCGAGACATCTGAGTTGGTACGGAAGAACTGTAAATCAGTCCATATTCGTCTAGATAAGTTCGCCAACCTCACACTCTCTTGCGGAAGATGGAATCGGCAGGCGAGGAAATTGACGAGAAGTCGAGCAGCATTCTGGAGAAACTCTGGCAGTTTCTCATTCCCCCTATGTTGAAAGAAGTTGTTTATCCCCGGGTGGGTAACCAGTAGAAATAGAATGCTGAAGCAGTCAGCCATTGAACTGACACCCTCAAGGTTCTCAAAGTCATGAAATCCATGCTTGAAAAGGCTCTCGATTGCACTTACCTCGAGTAAGTGAGGAGCGCTATGGTTTGTAATCTCAAGAAAGTGCGGATCATTTAGGTTGTAGCTGTATTTTAAACCCTAGGTTTCTGTTTATCATCATCGAAAATTAATTAGTTAATTTATTTTTATTGTCAAAGGGATTTCCTTTCACTTTTTAAGGTTGTCCTTTCTTCTTTCAAAATACACTAGGTGAAATTTGGCTAGGAAGGCAATAACCAAACTCCATGATTTCAAATATGATGAGCTATCCATCAAATTCACTTGTAGGCAAGCTAAGCAAGCATAATAAAAGTGGTTGCCTTGTTATGTTACGGAGAATTTCGGGATAACAGTTTTTTGGAGCAGCTCTGATAAACTGTCAGCCATTACGGAGAAGTTATAATGCACCTGAAAGGAGTTGCTTTTATAGTCTTTTTTGATAAAACTTAACAACGAGTTTTCTTTACATTTATTCATTAGGACTTCAATTCTACTCTCTTTGCTTAAAACACTGAATCAGAGTCAAACACAGATCACTAGTGTAAGACTAATGAATCAACGCTAGTCTCGCCTAAAAATCTAACCTTTGCAGCTTTTTCTAATCAGATAGTCACTTCATTGCCGCGGAAGTTGTAAAAGCAGTCCATTTACATTACAAATGAGTTTGTGATAGACAGTGGCGTATTCCTATTTATGATTGCGCCTAGAGGCAACTCCAGGGAAAAGCTTATTACAAAGCTATTTCCTTTAATATCTATTCTAAAATGTCCCCAAAATATAAAATATTCTGTTCTAATATATGAAATATAGTAATTATTATAACTTATTTCTGCGTTCTTTTTAACGGATCAGGTGAGACGTTAATTTTTGATCTATCAATATCAAGGGAAAACGAGAGAAAATTTAGATTCTCCAGTGATATTTCAGTCCATCTAATTTTGCAGAAAACTATCCTCTCTATGGGCATTAATTTTTGGGAATAAATAATAAATGCAAGTTACAGGTTTAGATAAACCATTTCGAATTGTCGCATAAAATTCCGCTCGCCTATTACTAGCACTACATTATTCAATTTATATGTGAAATTCTGGTACCCTCCAGGATTACCTTCTGAAGAAACTGCAATGAGCCCGAGGCACTCAACACTCTGGGTCGACTATTTAGAGCTGAGTACTGATATATTATTTAAACGAAAATGTACTTATGCCTCGCTCAGCAGTGGGCAACCCAAGCAGGTGCAGCTCATTGCTCTTTATTTAACGCGTACCTGGAAGGCCGCCCATCACCAGTCTTGCCAAACCGAATCGATTTTGTTATAGTGCTTGACTTAGTAATGTTCTGATTCGAATAAAACCGGGAGCCTTTGAGACTAAATAAATTCAATGCCTGTTCTGTCCTATTTTGCG
>JAUOZQ010001405.1:0-13373 GCA_030710315.1 Anomotaenia brevis | reverse complement strand
TCATTTAAAACACACTTTTGAAGTATTTTTTTATTTAACTAACTATTATGCTCATGTTTTTATTTTTTTCGGATTGTCGTCATTCTCAATTTTTTTAATTATTTTAACATTAAAAAACAAATTATTAATAACACTAAGCTAGTAATAATGAGACTGTTCTGAGGGCAGTAAAAATGTTGATACTTATCTGTTCACGAATGGCATTAAATGGAATATAAATGAAATGATACATTATTAAAATATCGATAAAAGAGAATGAAATGTAACATCAGAAATCACCACTTTCCTTTTGAGATGCTTTTATTCTAATTTTGTCTTCGAATATTCTTTTTTTTAACAATTAATAATTTTTTTTCACTTTAGCCGGAAATATTTAGGATATTTATTTTGGTCTCCTTAAAAGAGCCAATTGAAATATTTTTCCACGTGTTATAAAGAAAAACTTTCCATCCATAGTTCTTTAAATGACATTCACACTGGATATCAAGAACATGTAATGCATTTTCTAATCAATTTGTCTCTTTCAGAATTCTCTTCTATTTTGAAGTGGATCTTTATAATTGCTCATCCTATTGGCAACATTAAAAATTTCTATAAAATCAGATGACTTATGAGAATTTCCTTGTTCAGTGAAATGTGGTATGATTTGGTTGATGGATTTCATCTTTTGCAGAAATGATAACTGCTTTTGTTTTACCCTTAAAAGAAGTAATTTTTTAGTCCTCCAAATGTTTGATTGTTTTGGTTTAATAAAAAAATTTACTTAAAAACAGATGTTTATCGGCGGTAGGTTTAAACTGCACTGCATTAATTATGGAAGAAACATTTTGTATTGCATTTGATACATTTGTGTTAAAAAGTTCCCTATGTAATCACTCCAATTTTCCCTTTGTTTCGTAAGTACAATATAATTTTCGAAGCGAAATTCATTGACTGTTAATTTCATTTGAAAAGAACTTGCTACTGGTGAAATCCCTTTAAAATTAAACTTGACGCATACTGTTTATTTTCGTTTAGAAAAACTTCCACTGCCTGCAGCTAAACCTGGAAAAAATGCACGATTTTATAGCAGAAGAATAAGCTTTGGAGCGTTTTCCAACTTGCATAAACCATTAAGAAGAATGTGCTATTTTCTAAATTCCTAAAAATAAATGTCGATTTTTACATGAAGACAAGATTAGCAGATGCGTTTTGCGTGAATGCACTGAAAATACTCGTTTTCAATGCAACAGAATTCATTGGTAAACGCCTTCGTTTGTATACCAAATGCTCGGTTCTGTATATGCACTAAAATGATCTTATAAATACACTTTAAATTCTGTAGAAGCACTGTGGCTTTCTTCAAATTCTGAATATACATAAATGCTAATAATTAAATTAAGTCTTTTGCAACAAGCAATTCTGAGAAATGACCAAAATATTTCTTTAGATTTCTTAAAAATATGTCGGTATTTACGTAACGACATAATAAAAATAGGTTAGCTTTAATTGAACATTGAGAAAATTTTTTGGGACATTAAATTAAAAATAATATGCGTTGCTTTTGTGTCGACAAATTTTTAAATTCATTTTTGTGTGTGAGTTGCCTTGAGATGTAATCAGTACTCCAATTCGAGATTAATTTTCAACTGAGATGTAGACGCAAACAAAGAATCGAAATGGTTAAGAGGAGTATTTGGATTCACGAAATATTGATAAGCAAAAATAAATTCATTGCAACTCAGCTTCCTACTTGTCAAATTCAACTTCAACTTGTGTCAAATGAAAATGCACAAGTGATTTCAGATATGAGAGTAAAATAAATAAGAGCAAAAACCCAATGTTATTTCTAGCCATTGAGCAATAAATGTTGGAGCTTTTTAATATAAAACTTTTAAGTAATTTCTGAGAAAAACATTCTTTAACGTATATTAATTTAAGTTTATGAGACAGACACTCGTCAAAATGGAAACACGACTTATTGATTTAGGTTTTATGGCATGTAAACAAATTATGCTTTGGAAAGATTGATAGCACATTTACGCTAACGTAGAAATACATAATTTTCCTTTCGGTTTAGTCATAAAACTAGATGCACAACCTACAATGGGATAATCAATAAAATTGGTAATTTAAACGAAATTCACGCAAATGATTTGATTTCCGCGATACAACTTTCTAATTTATTTAAGTAATATGCTATACTATAAAATAAAATTATTGCTACTATTTTATTCCTTAAATAAATTTTATTTAACTTAATTGCCTATCATTTATTTTTTCGATGATTACGAGTAATTTTTTCTAACAGAATAACCAGTGTTTTTTTCTGTTTTTAATTCATCAATGTGAAATTTAAATTTTCATGGATTTTATTGAACGACTATTAACAAAACATCTCTAGGGCGCAGTGCTTTTCGATTTCTCGTTAAGTCACAACTAGAGTTGAACTTCCTTTTTTGAAGTATTCTTTCAATTGTCTTAAGCGAACTCGAACGGGGCTCATTCAAAAGGGCCCTTTATTTGTAATTTGCAGGCCAATTAGTCCGGAACACATCTTCCCATTTCATTGGTCTGCGTTCAAAAACGAACGTGTCGAAAACGCACTATGCACATAATTAAGAGGAAGTCGCTTTGTCTTACGCTAACAGCGTTCAATGTTAATACGCAAAATTGGTCTTTCTTAGGACAGGTTTGAGGCATTGTGGTGCTTGAAAATACGTATTGGCTATAAAATCTTGAAAAATCCTATCGCAATATTTATTTTGTTGTTTTATTAATGAAGTATGTATTTCTATGTTTACTCGTTTCGACAGAGCTAGAAAATGATGAAAACAATGTTGAAAAATGCAGTTATTATGTCGACTATATCGACTGAAGTTGAGAAGTATGTCTCATAACGCACAAGACATAAAGCTTTGAAGTATTCGTAAACAGGATTCGACTTGCGTTGGTAACCACGGTTCCCACTTAATTTGCAGTATTTGAGTTGCGTAAGTTGAGGAGCACATAGGCTCAGAGTTGTCTTTTCAAGACAACATTTATTCGTTTTACTTTCGGTTGCAGATTTGCCTTTTTTCCGTTTAAAATATTATATTTTCTAGTATTGGCAATTCGATTTTTAAATTACGAATCCTCATGGAAGAGTGACCTTCGGTTTTTAGGTAACTCATGACTTGCTTTTGGTGTTCATACCTCGCTTAACTTCGAGATATTGTGCATGCCTTTCAATCTTTAAACTGAAAGATAATTTTATTACAATTTTTCAAGCCACAAAAAGCGTCTATTGATGGCATTATTTGTGAACAGCCAAATATCAATTCGTCTTATTGCCATAATTACATTTTCCATTACATGAATCATCGTCTCTTGTCTATTTTAATTTAAAATATTACATATCGTCAGTATTAATAAAAAAGCTCTTCCTCAATTTTGATAAAGTTTTTTTCCATAAGATCGTTTTACGTAATCCTACAAGCTCGATTACATGCTGAGAATTGCTGCAATTAAGTAAGAAAAACAACATATTGCAAATTGCGCTTTGTTTTGAAATGTTTGTGTTTTGATGACAATTTAATTGCTTATTATGAAAATCCAAGAAATTGGTTATTATTTATCTATTTTGCATAATTGTGACAAAGGTATTCAAAAATACATCCTTGATATTTGCAATTTTAGGCAGCTAATCTTTGCATGTATTGGCGTGGTATTCTGGCTATCCTTACCTCTTCCACCTATTAGGAGTGAATATTTACTATTGAAAGTGATTTTTGCTCTTTCAAATTAGGTATATGTCTTTAACGGAATACACCTAACACATACTGCTCTTTTTTATTAAAGAGAAACAAATTACGTTTTACAGTTGGAACTAAAACGAATAAATGTTGTTTTGAAAAGACAACTCTGAGTCTATGTGATCCTCAACTTACGCAACCCAAATAATGCAAAGTAAGTGGGAATCGTGGTTACCAATGTGACAATGCAAGTCGAATCCCGTTTACCAATATTTCGAAGCTTTATGCATTGTGCGTTACAAGACATACTTCTCAACTTCAGTAGATACATTTTTCAACATTGTTTTCATCATATTCTAGCTCTGTCGAAACGAGTAAACATGGGAATACATACCTCATTAATAAAACAACAAAATAAATATTGCGATAGGATTTTTCAAGATTTTATAGTCAATACGTGGATAAACTAAACACATATTCGGTATTTTCAAGCACCACAATGCTTCAAACCTGTCGTAAGAAAAACAAATTTTGCGTATTAACATTGAGCGCTTTTATTAAATGTTTTTTTTCAGAAATTACTTAAGAGTTATATAAAAATTCAACATGTATTGCTCATTGGCAAGAAATAACATTGTGATTTCGCTCATATTTATTTTACTCACATGTGGAAAAGGATGGAGTACTTTTTTATAATTATTAATCTGTTTTCCTTCGTCTATAAAACAGACAATGCAATTAGCGATTGTAAGCCTTAAAAACGTTTTGTTGTTTGAATCGCATATCGTGGTTTGCGGAGATTGTCTTTCTCCTTACGAATCCTGCTTGAAACCAGTAGTAAGCCCTTTTCAAAAAAGCACTTCAATATTTTATAACAATGCTTTTGGATTTACAAAAGAATTTATATAAAGATGGTTTAAAACTGATACGGAAACTGCCTTTTATCCTATTTTCAGAAAAGTCCATTTCCTGTAAACGAAGGCCAAATGTGAATGCAAACTTAATAATTTCAAAACAAAAAAGCCAAAATATTTCATGATTGTAATTCTGATTTTAACAAATTTTACATTAGTATTTTAAAAAAATCCAATATAAACTCAATATTCATATAAGTGTAAGAAAATGCCTTTTTCTGAATTTAAGAAAATTTGTCAATAAAATTAGAATTTTCATGTCAAATAAGAATTTCAAAATATATTTCTTATTGATATTACTACATTGTCATAAAATTGTTAAAAATAAAATTGAAAAATGGGTAATTAACTAGTTTGCTGGAAAATCAAATGGGTAGAATGTAAGTGCAGTCGGATTATATTGCTATTTAGCACTTAAATTAATGTTAGAAGCTCGTCAAATTGGAAAGCCTATATATATAAAAGCGTTCTGTTGTATGGGTTATAAATTATGTTTTGGAAAAACCAAATGCACACTTTTACAGACAATTCCAAATGCATAAATTGGAGTATATTGCTATTGTTTAAATCGTAAAACGAAACTTGCAACCTTCAAGGGAATAATCAATCCGATTGACAATTTGATAAAAATTCGTTTTAAAATACGGTTTTCAAATACCCAGATTCTAAACAAAAAATTCATATTCAAAATTCCCTATAAATACCTACTTGGATAAATTATAGTCAGCAGGTTTTCTAGATATTCTTTCAAAAAATAGTAAAGAACTCACAATTAATTTCGTTTTCTTAGCAAGCATATAAAAATCACGTAAATTCCTTCAGTCTTTTTGAGGATTGTACAATGCACATCTGCAGTGCAACTGCATGTTAAATCTTCCTTAGGACTTGTCAAAATTATTCCAAAAAACACATTTATTTAGAATTCATAACTCTTTCACAAATTTTTCGGTTCAAAACAGTTAAAATGTGACTCTGTTTTAGCTTATATATTTGCCTATGACATATATTTATCGATATATTTGAAATATAGCACCCAAAACCAAAAAGACATAAAATAACTTTCAGTTTGTTAAACCAAACTGATTGGTTTACTGGCGTTTGCATATCCACCATTTATGGTTATCTCTTAAGTCATCCTATCACAGAATTGCAGCATGTGGCTTCCCATATACCTATGTATATATACATGCACTTTTTGTCTAACGCTTGAGCGCCTCATGAAACAACGCTGGGAGCAATGCTGATATTTGCAGTAGTTATGTCAGTTTTCTTTAATGAAGTTGAGAAGTAAGTCTTGCAAAGCGCAACAAACCAATTTTAGCGATAATATTCTAATATTAATTTCCGGGGTTCTAATTTCAATCAAGCGTTTGGATTGGGTAAGTTGAGAAGCAATATGACTCGAAATTAACCCTTTGTAACATTCATTCCTTTCAGCAAACAATGCAAAATGTAATGCTTTTTAAAAATATGTATTTATGCAATACGGGTTAGTTTAAATGAAAAAAATGTTTTGAGATTGTGGTAGGTTCCATTTACTTATGAATCTCAATTTTCCGATTATGTATTGCAAATAAAAATAGGCGAGATATATTTCGATGGTATGTTCAAAACTCCAAAAGCTCCAGTAAAATCCAATTTTTGAATAAATATTCTCTTGAGCAGTGAAACCTGGTAAGATTTACTCGATGAAATAATATCCATTTGCGGAAAGTAAAACTTTCCTTCCTCAAAGTTTTTCGACGTCGAGTTTCACACTAAGAACTGGTGATATTTTACAAATTCATATTTATAAATGGCCTGAAAATCTTATTAATTGTGTTTATTAACAGGTATTTATAAATGATAGGTGCAATATAAGCCCAATATTTAATTTTAGCTGCACTTAATCAAATTTAAATTCTCTATAAAAGTGAATTCTGTTTTCGCTCCGTCAATTTTTATATTGCGTAAGTTACTGAAACTTTGGCGAAAGACATGTTTCAAATTTGCATTTATTTGAAAAGTAATTGCCATTGGTAAGTGTATCGCTATTTGAGGAGTTAATTGTACACATGCAAATGTATGACATTAAAAACATCCAGTTCAAAATGCCAAACTGTACGTGTGAACGAATTTAAGAATTTAAAACGCAAGACGCTTTTTAGTTATATATTTGTTTATTGATTTATTTGTATCCGTTAAAGGAGGGATTAACTCGTTTTTAAATTGGACAAAGAGGATGCAAACTACACCTTTGTACACCTTTTGTTATTTTCCAATTTTTTTGTGTGAAATTAAACGTTATTACCAATTAGCACATGTAAAGTGACTACAAGTGTGGACATCTCTGGGCAAACAGTTCTTTCTAAGGTAAATTTTCATTCCTAAGAGTTGGAAGAGATAAGGATAGCCAAAATACTTCGCCAATACATGCTAAAATTAGCTGACTAAAATTGCAAATATCAAGGATTGTTTTTAAATACCCCTGTCACAATTATACAAAATAGATAAATGTAAACCATTTCCTTGGATGATCATAATGGATAATCAAATTAACACCAAAATAGAAACATTTTAAAACAAATCACAATTTGCAATACGTTTTTCTTTTTACTTAATTGCAGCAATTCTTAGCATGTAATCAAGCCTTCTGGAATATGTGAAAAAAATATGGAAAAAACACTTATCAAAATTAAAGAATTACTTTTTAATTAGTACTAACGATATGTAATTTTTTAAATGAAAAATGAAAAAATAGGCATGTTCATAAATAATGCCATCAATAGATTCTTTTTTGTAGCGTTAAGCGAGGTTTGAACACCAAAAGCAAATCATGAGTTTCCTAGAAACCGAAGGTCACTCTTCCATGAGGAGTCATAATTCGAAATTCAAGTTGCCAATACAAACAGATATAATATTTTTAAATGATAAAAATGCATTTTAGGAACTCTCATGCGTTTGCTTTATCTATTTTGCTCGCTTGTAACATTAAAGGAGATTTTTGCTCTTTCAAATTAGGTATATGTCTTTGACGGATTAGACCTAACAAATACCGCTTATTTCTATTAAAAGGAAACAAATTACGTTTTGCAATTGAAACTAAAACGAAGGAATGTTGTTTCGAAAAAGGCAACTCTGTGTCTAAGCGTTCCTCAAGTTACGTAACCCAAATACTGCAAAGTAAGTGGGAATCGTGGTTACCAATGTGATAATGAAAGTCAAATTCTGTTTACGAATATTTCGAAGCTTTATGTATTGTGTGTTATGAGACATACTTCTCAACTTCATTGGATACCGTCGACAGAATAACTGCATTTTTCAACATTGTTTTCATCATTTTCTAGCTCTGTCGAAACGAGTAAACATATGTATATATATGATTCCATGTTAAAATAACAGTTTAAATATAGCGATAGGAATTTTCAAAATTTTGTAGATAATACCTGGATAAACTAAACACATATTAGGGTATTTTCAAGCACTACAATGCTTCAAACCTGTCCTAAGAAAGACAAATTTTGCGCATTAACATTGAACGCCCTTATAGATAAGCGTAAGAAAAAGCGACTTACTCTTAATTATATGCAGAGTGCGTTTTCGACAAGTTCATTATTGGAGGCAGACCAATAAAATGGCAAGATGTGGTTCGGACTAATTTGCCTGTAAAGTAAAAAAGAGCCCTTTTGAATGAGCCTCCTTCGGGTTCGCTTAAGACAATTAAAGGAATGCTTCAAAGAATGAAGTTCGACTCTTGTTATGACTTAACGAAAAATCGAAATGCACCGCGACCTGCAGATGTTTTTTTCTAATAGTTGTTTAACGAAATCTACAGAAATTTAAATAGTTCATTGATAAATTTAAAACAGAATAAAACACGGGTTATTCTGTTAGAAAAAATAAATGATAGGCAAATTAAGCAAAACAAAATTAATTTAATCAATGAAATAGTTTGAAATAATAACATTTTACAAGATAACGCATTGCTAAAATAAATTTGAAAGTTGTATCGCGAAAATCAAATTATTTGGGTGATTTTGTTTATATTGCCAATTGTATTGATTATTCTATTGTAGGTTGTACTTCTAGTTTTATGATTAAACCAAAAGGCAAATCATGTATTTCTAAGTTAGCGTAAATGTGCTTTCAATCATTCCCAAAGTATAATTTATTTACATACAATAAAACTTAAATCAATAAGTCGTGTTTCCATTTTGACTAGTGTCTGTCTGATAAACGCAGATTTATGTACCTTAAAATATGCTATTTCAGTAATTACTTAGGAGTTTTATATTAAAAGTTGCAACATTTATTGCTCAGGGACGTGAAATGACATTGGGTCTTCGCTCTTACTTATTTTACTCATATGTGGAAAAGGATGAAGTATTTTCTATAATTAAGCTGTTTCCCTTCGTCTATTAAACAGACAATGCAATTAGCAATTGTAAGCCTTAAAAGCGTTTTATTGTGTGAATCACAAATTGTGGTTTGAGGAGATTGTCTTTCTCCTTACAAATCCCGCTTGAAACCAGTAGTAAGTTGTTTTCGCACAAAAATATTTGCATGCCGAAACGTCATGTTTGATGGACGCTTCTATGCAGAACAGTGACATGTTTCGACTCATCACAACGATAGTGATAACAAATAACAGATTACGTCGGCATAAATGATCAACTGTGGCACACAGTGTGTTGTTTGATTCTGACCAAAAATCAACTGAATGTTAGAGCAGTGAAATGAATGGATATGTACGTATTTTGTTTTAACTCTATAAACGTTTTTCTCTTTATTTCCAGTGAACGAGGCGATTTCTAGTGAAGTGCCTAACACGACAATAAAAGGCACGATCAAAATATGCCTGGAGCATAATTCAGCTCTCTCTCTCCCTCTGATGATTCACGCGCAGTCAAACAGCGGCAGACCTACCTCAGGGAACAAGCCTTCCTGCTACGTCAAGTGCCGCGTTGGCGACCCGAGTCGGCCTTGCTATTAATCCGCCTTACTAATAAACGAATTCTAATTTGTATGATCTATTTTAAATTAAACTAAAAAGCGCATGGAATGCTTAACGAATTGACGTATTATCTAAAAAAGAACTATTGGTTGCTGTTTGATTTGAACACTACGATATCTACGAAGCCAATTATTTGAAGATGTTTACTTCTTCTGCATCAATTAAATTGGCTATTTGTAATTTTTTGAGGTTAAAAAAGAGAAAAAATCTGGTTAAGCCTTCGATTATTTTTCTTTCACATTTGCATTTATGAGAAAGATTTACGGATATCAAAGACGAAGTCTAAATCTGTGAAATATTTTGACACAAAACTCTAACAGTTATAAAAGCACTGCATACTGTTTTAAAAACTTTTTTTAAAAATGTGCGTACTTTCTTATACGCAAACTTTACAAATAAGGAAAATGACACTTAAAATTGTGGTAAAATTTAATAATTTTAAACCTTTAAATGGCTTAGAAGGCTAATCTCTTTAGCATTTACATTAAAATACCAAATCACGAATAGAAAGAACTCTAAAATATTAAAGTTTCTGTTAATGGTTTTAAAAACGAACCACAAGTCTGTCAAG
Organism: Anomotaenia brevis; assembly: GCA_030710315.1. NCBI lineage: Eukaryota > Metazoa > Platyhelminthes > Cestoda > Cyclophyllidea > Dilepididae > Anomotaenia > Anomotaenia brevis. The sequence goes on along the minus strand of JAUOZQ010001405.1, from coordinate 3,182 downwards.
ATAGTCTTTCTAAAGTCATCGACTTATTTCCACTTTAGTTAATCTCATAATTCAATGGAAAATTCAGCAGCATATTATAGAGATCCCAGAAATTTAATTCAAAAGTTTTAAGCATAAAGCAATTATTCATTTATAAAAAATAAAACAAATAGTTGCCTTTTAAGGCAAACGAGTGGATTTAATCGTGTTACTCTTTGTATCGCTTAAGCAACACCAGAAATTTATCAAATACAAGCACTCTTAGGCAGCTTTCTGAAGAAATAAACTTTAAGGTATGCCAACTTGTGAATTTCAAATTTTATAATTTTAAACAGCTAAGATGGCTGCTATAATTTACATATACAATATATCATTAATTATAGTAGAGATTACCCCGAAAATATTTAACTAATGAATAGTACTGTAAAATAATGTTAGTATTACTAAAAATAGCTTACGATTTGTTAAAATATCTGCCTAAAACCACTTCATTAACAATAATTAAATTGTTCACATAACTCTTATCAATTTTACCCCTAAATCGCAAGCAGAACCAAATTCTTTCAATTATAAAAGTAAAAAATTCATTGGAAGCATTTATTTTTTTCTATTTCGAAAGCTCAAGCAACAACACAGTCGGTTTTCATTGCCTCATAAGTTATCAGAATGCAATTATTGTATCTGATTTCGCATATTTCTTATAACTTATTAAGCACAAAAATATTGTGGTAGGCCAGATTTGTGAAGTCCAAAGACTTAATGAATTTTCTAGTTCCATCAACAAATAAAACAGATTCTTGATAATATTTAACTGACTGTACTCAGGTCGTCCTATAAATAACATTGAATCACGCTGCTCACGGCATTAAATGATGCCTATTTAAGTCGACAAGTCTAATCGAACACCGATGAATTATCGTTTTCGTCTATTAACTAATTTTTTTGCACTGGCGGGTTAACATGACCTCAAGAGTTTGGACGAGGCGAAGGGAATGCGATTCCCTTTGCGTCGTATCGACTATTCCCGAGGGTTAAGATTAGCTGTTCTAATTGCCTATCTGAAGAGGAGCCCACCAGATGAGATTATTTATTAGAGTACTGGCTGGAAACATGCTTGTGTGAAGAACGCACCCAAATATTGGCATGCGACGGCGTTCACTGACTTGGTAGACCTGGCTTCGTGTCCGAGAAGCTGTCCAGAATCGAGCTGAGTAGGTAACGAGCATGTGGTTCCAAGTCAGGGAAATGTTTAATTGGACTTAAAGTTCCATTAAAATTTTATTTGCATGATTTTGGGAAAGAATTTACGTCACTGAAAAAGAGTGAATTGCAAGTATTTTCACAAGACGTGGGACAGTTTCAGAGACCATTCAGTAACAGTTCACATGAAACAAATAAACGAATAACAACTTGTATGATCAATTTTTAAATTAAACTAAAAGCGCATGGAACGGTTTATAAATTGACGTATTATCTAAAAAAGAACTCTTTGTGGCTGTTTGATTTGAGCACGACGATATCAACGAAGCCAATTTTTTGAAAAAGTTTACTTCTGCATCAAATAAATTGGCTAATTTGTAATTTTTTGAGTTTAAAAAGAAAAAAATTCTACCTAATTCTGCGAGGATTTTTCTTTCACATTTGCATTTATGCGAAAGTCTTCCGGATATCAAAGACGAAGTCTAGCTCTGTGCAATATTTTGACATAAAACCCTGAAAGTTATAATCAAACACTGCATACAGTTTCAAAAAAAATGTTCAATTTACCTGCTTTCTTATACTCAAAAAGTTAAAAATAAGAAAAATAATTTGAAAAATTGTGGTGAAATTCAACAATTTTAAAGTATAAAAAGCTTAAATGGCTAATCTCCTTGGCATTTTCATTAAAATACCAAACCCAGAATAGAAAAAAACATTAAGATATTAAAGTTTCTGTTATTGGTTTTAAAAACGAACCACAAGATTGTCAAGATATTCTTCTAAAGTCATCGACTTATTTCCACTTTAATTAATCTCATAATTCAATGGAAAATTCAGCGGCATATTCTATAGATCCCAGAAATTTAATTCAAAAGTTGCAATCATAAAACAAGTTATTCATTTACGAGAAAAATAAACCGAGTGGTTGCCTTTTAAGGCAAAAGAGTGGATTTAATTGTGCTACTATGTGTATCGCTTAAGCAACACTAAGAATTTATCAAATACAAGCATTCTTAGGCAGCTTTCTGAAGAAATAAACTTAAAGGTATGCCAGACTTGTGAATTTCAAAGGCGCATTTAACATAGTAAGGTTTTAGGCATTTTAGGCAGCGAACTCTACTCCGTTCGTCCTATTAACTGTTACATTCCACTGGCAAGTTAGAATGATTTCGAATTTGAAGTGAATCGGGAGACTAGTGAAACAATTGACAACTTTCTGTCAAATGTTTCGAGTTTCCGTACCGGTTTGAGAGGTCCAAATATCCGTCAGTTATTTCTGGCATCTAGTATCTGTTACATACTACTGGAAAGTAGAAGTTGTAAAATGAATAGGAAGACTAATAAAACAATTGAAAACTTTCTGTCAAATGTATTGAGTTCCCGTACCGATTTGAAAGCTTTAGGCCAATTGATCATCCTGTGGATACAAGAAATTGTTTGTTAAAACTGTGCCCGATAATTTTAAATAGGAATCTGAGTGAAAACAGTCCTGTCCAGCCCACTTTTGGGGAAGTCTGATTCTTTTGACTTTCTGTAATACAGGAGCAGGTTCATATGGCATTAAAATATCATTGTGATTTGCATAGTTAAAATGCGAATCCATGGCAATAAATAGTCTGCAGTGAGGTCCAGGTTTACGTATTTTAGAACGTATTTTAGGGCGTGTTTATTTGCCAGTCCAGGCCGGACGCCAGTCAAAGCGGTCACCAATTTAAACGGGCCCCTGGAGTGAGCTTCATCCACGTTGATTTTATTGTCTCTTTGAAATTTATCTACACAAATCGCGCAACTGTATTTCGTGAAAGGCCTACATAAATCCCATACTGCATCGTATTTCCACACAAGCTTGAAGGTAGAAGGAAAACAGAGATTCAAATAAACGTTTTAAAGTTTAGAAATATTTTTGCCTAAATGAGCAGAGATGTTTTACGTATTCTTTTAATTTTGCTTAAATTGGACAAATCAGCTATTTTAAACTCCATTTCATTGATTAAATTCAAACA
>JAUOZQ010001404.1:0-13399 GCA_030710315.1 Anomotaenia brevis | reverse complement strand
ATTGGTGGATGAGGTGAAGGTGGGGGTGGGAAGGGAGGCGGATGAGAAGGTATAGCAGATGGGAAAAATGGCCACCCGCAGTATGGATAGCAAACGCGAAAGTCGTCTTGGCTCTGTCCCCGACTCCAGCAGCTGTTCCCACTTTGTTGCTACCATCATCCTCTAGACGTGCGTGGATCATGGATCCAAACCAAAATCCTGAGCGAATCTTCGAATTCGATTTGATGGGCCTTGTCGTTCATTTGGAAGGGCATTTCGTCTGGAGTTGTTGGTGGATCTCAGCTCCAGGACTTCACCAGCCGCTAGGCCTAGGGGGCCAATTAATTGGAAGATGGGACTTCGGTTTCACATGTAGGAGTCCAAATGGAGGCCCATCAAATTCTCCATCCTTCTTTCCTCGTGAGAAAATAGGGGTTTTGGTGGTGTTGTGGGTGGGGAAGCATTGGGAGACGGGAGGTCATTGATAGGACGAAGTCACGGAACCGTAAAGGCTGCCGCTTCATTGAAACGCAGGTATGGGTGGTATTCAAGCCCGTCATCGACGATGTCCAGATTGATCTCTTATGCTGGATGTGCTGAAAATGCACTGAGCAAGCCCTAGGCACGTGAGTCGCCAAACCGAGTGCTGTGCGTGCCGGGGTCATGAACAGATTTTGCCGAATAACCATAACCCCTCTCTATTGAGGAAGTGGAACAGACGAAGTTCAGTGTCGCGCAGCTATAATAGTCACCAAAAATAAAAGTTGTATTTGCCATGAATACCATCATTAGCCAAAGCAGTGACGGTCAAAGGAATCTATCCCTTCCACTTCAACCCATCTACGTAACCAAGCACCATCAAATCGACTATGCAACTGATGAATATGACTTTCTGCACGTGGTATTGGAAGACTGACTTGCCCCACGCCGAAACCATATATACCGCGTGGCGGAAACGTGAGTTGCTTGCCTTTATCTACTACACCCTTTGACAACCTCCTCCCCCACCTCCTCCTCCTCCTTCCACGACACATCACGATTTCTACTCACCTATCTCCTTGACCTCAGTTGCACACTGACTCGAACTCACGTCTCTGATTGGGGAGACCGCCCAATGCCATTGGGAACACGACGAGGCTGTGTGGGCGCTTCAGCATGAATGAATACCTGGTGTCCCTATGGGTGTGAGCGAAATGGTCAATCGCATCCAATTGCATCCATCGATTGACATCCAACTGATCTCAGCCTCAACATCAGCTGATAGATGGCTAGATGGCCTAGGAACCCATCCATCTAGGCAAAGAAAACAAACCCGGCAAGACGAGAATCAACGAGGCAGTCATGTCGAGTCCTGATGGCAGCCACCCGGGCATGGACTCATTCAGGTCTCGCCTTGGAACACCTCTTGGTGTTGTCGTATGGCATCTGAAAGTGACTCAGGCAGCTGCTTTCACAAGTGAGGCTGGTTATACTGTTGTAGCATTTCAATCACCATCCATTATGAATACGGGTCAGCAATGCACTTTTAGCAAGAATTTAGTCTTTGGTTTTACAGTTGAATTTATGTATTTTGCATATATATATGATAGTGCTGTCCATTTATTGCAATTTCAAATGAGCCGGATAATAAAGAAACAAACCAAATCGTAAATATTCAATTTGAATTGTTGGAAAAGGGTCCGGTCAAGGAGTTTGATTTTCATGCCATGCCACGAAATGATTCCGTAGGATGACAATGTTGACATCTACATCGATTTGAAGCATCGCAATGTAACTGCGAATGCATTGAAAGCACTGGAACCAGAATTTATCTTTTATAACCGTGGCCGATTCGACAAATTAATATTTGCATTCCAAACCTAGACACATCCTCTCTTAAAGTTATTGGACCTGGTTAGCAGAAGGATTGCATCTAATCACATGATTTCTAGATTCCATTGCCCCTTCCATTTGCCTCGTACTAATCTGGAGTAAACGTTTTTAACCCAGACAATAGAAACATCAATGTTCTTATGCTTAAAACAAGCATTCGACTAGGAACTGGTCTATTGCATTATAAATTGCACACCCCTGAAATAAAGAGAAATTAACTCTGAATCAGACATTATTCAAGAATTGAGCTATTTAACCGTGGACATTTAAAGGCGTCATTCTTGGCCATGAAGAAATGATTCTTATTTTTGGTGCAACCAAGGTACATCCGATTCTTGTGGATGGGAGTGTCATTTCCATAAAGCAGGTACTCGACACAAGCCTCAGTGCCCAACGAATCCTCTTGTTCATTTGCAGACACGGAACAGCGCTGCACGAAATCATACTTATCGGCTAATTGGCTACAAGGGACTGCTATTGATTTCTTGCCGGTTTCACTGACGTAAGGACCGTGGTCTTCGAGGTGTTGGGTGCCAGTTCTCACCCAACTGTCTGTACGCAGTCTGCAAAAGGTCAGTTCTTTTAATTACATGAATTCCCCACAACCAACCGCAAATGTGGGTATAGTTTATTTGCTGGTAGAAGAAAATGTCTAGGAAGTAACTCATTAGCAACAGTAGCACTACGACAACGAATGGACACCTTTTTCCCGGTTTACTGAAAAATTTCTTGTCTCATTGATGTGCTTGTAAGTGAGTGGTTCGAAGTCCAAGACATTAAATAAATGCCTTTGAACCTAATGGTCACGCATCACCAATCAGTGCACAAGGTGCATGGATCGACCAACCAGAAAGTGCAAGAATATTTGCTTATCGATTTCGTCGCAGGTTAATTGAATCGTAACTGTGGAGAATGAAGAATTTCAAAGGTAATTAAAAATGCAAGAATAAGTAAATTAATGGACTATTGGTAGACCATTTTAAGTTAGTCCTTGCTCAGGAATACCACCAGATTTGTTGGCCAGGTAAATCGTAAAAAACAATATCCTAGGCCTTAAAAATAAAATCCCTTTGTAGCTGATGACCATTTATTCAGCGGTGTTCAACATCTCCGCGAGACTGAGTGCCAATCCTAAGTGCCTTTTCACTTGCGCTTATTACAGCAAATCGTCCGTTTATGCAGTGCACTTCCGTTGAACAGAGTTGCGAACCATCTAAGTGAGTGCTTGAATAGAAATTGTGAGCAAATTATTTGGCATTGGAAATGATAGCGGCCAATAAAATGCAGTTTCATAACACTTATGCAAATTAGCCGAATTTACAAGGCATTCACTTGCTCTCCGTGAATATTTAAGCTAGGTGAGAGAAATAATAATATCATTGGAAATGATGCAACCCAATCAATAAAGAGAATTGAATTCTAGTTATGAATTCCACCATCTTTTAAGATAAAGTGCAATATCTAGTAAAGAGTTTGTAGAGTAATTCACTAAAGACAGAAACGAATCTTCATGGATTAAAACTTCTATTTAATAGTAAAATGAAAAAAATATTTTAAAAGAGTTATTATTGAACTAATTTATTTGGCGAAATCGATTAATTAGACTGTCATCTAAGAAGTAGATGGAATTTCTAAAATGCGGAATACCAAACCAGTCGATTTTTGTTAAGGAGATTAAATTAGATGTCTACAACCTGCTGTAGCAGAAAGTCAAATAAACTGGTGCAATCCTGCAAAAAGCACCCAGAGGGGATGGCACACACTCCGGAAAAGTAGGAGCCCGTTTCTTTCAAGCGCAGGCTGCCGTCTTCTTTCAGCTTATATACGGCGATGAAGTGCAGGTCGTGTAAACGAATCGTTCTCTTCTTATTGCTTACAATTCGGCCTAAGCGCTGTAAGTTGAAAAATTACGCTCCTTTAATGTCTTGAAACATGGGAGGAAATCATTTTAAAGTCAAGCAGCTCACACTCTTGCTACACACATGCAATTCAATTTTACTAATGGATGTTTCACAAACGTAAATTGTATCGGAATCGGATGACTTCTGACAGGTTGATTGGAATTCATCATTTGCTGGATAGTGTGCAAGTAGATAGTTATTTCCGTAAGAAAAGCTTGTGAAAGCCCTTGCGATTTTACTGTTTGCAAGAGGATTGGCTTGTTGGACTGTTGGCGTATGATCGGCTACAAAGGAATGCATTTTATCAAAGTAGGATAGTAAGGATTTGGTAGGAAAATTCTCGTACCCGATATCCCGACTACCAGGCACAGAATTGTGATAGGTAGCAGAGTAGTAGAAAACATGTTCCCTATACTGAGACTGAATCTGCTGAGCACACAACTGCTAATATAGAAAATGCACGAGAATTTGTGTATTGCATAGTGCAGTTGTTGTTGTTGTTGTTGGAGTTGTTGTTTCCGGTGAAAGGACGATTCTCAATAAGACGACTGTATATTTGCGAGAAAATAATTGTAAATATGTCTAGGGCATCGTGATATGGATATTTCTGCCCCAAAATACAGTAAGGAAACACGTGATCTTGTCATGTTTTCTGCACAATCTTTTCTGCCTATATCAAAAGTGCAATATGCTACATATCAAGAGTAAAATACTTGGATTCTTTCTATCAAAAAACGCATTTTGCAGATAAATTTCATGCAAACGGTTCAGTAATTAATTCAGCTTTCATGAAATTTTTACAGGGTGAAAGACGTCTAAAACAAATCCCCCAATCTGAATGCTGAATTCAATCTGATTTTGTCACAATAGGACAATTCATAATTTTTCGCTCTCGATTTATGACTTCATTTACAAACATGTTAGTTGTGCACCTGCAAAAAAGGCCTTTTATTTAAAAATAGGATATATGTTGCAAATCATAGCGATGGTACATATTTGCTCCTAACGGAAACATGATAGATTTTTCTTGAACCATGCAGAACTCAGATACTTTACTTCAAATACAATTGCAACAGTAGATTCGCTTATCTGATTAGTTCATTTTGCTTGAATTCCCAATTTGTTTCAATTTATTGCTTTTGGAGCATCAGATAAACTGCTTATTAAAGGCAGTAGGAAGTATTGTCTTGGATTTTTCGAATTAGAATTTAAAAGTTCGATCTGAGCATTGTACCATGTTGGGCCATTCCCAACAAGAGAATAAATTCAATAAACGATTTTGTATTGCTACATACATAAGTTATTGTGCATTTCACAATTTCTAATAATCTCTATTTTCGATTAATCTTTCCATTTTCACTGTTTTCTATTTCTCATTCCCCTGCAAAAATATGAAGGACTGGTCGCATTGCCTTATCAGCACAAAGCGGAATATCTGGCATTGAATATTCTTTGAAAATTAATAGGCGCTAATATAGCTGGTGTATATTTCCAGTTCAAAAAAATTAAGAACTGATTGCACGGACGGATAAAATATTGAAACTTTAATTGATATTTGGCAAAATCCTTTTAAATACAAGAAAGAGGCGGTTACTTGAATAAATCTCATAAAATTGCCTGTGGTAAATTTGTGAAATTATCGCATATATGTTATATGCAGATTGTAGGCTGTGATTATGCAAAATTACTCAACAAAATAATATAAAAGGCCACTTGATCGTGTTTCAACATGACTATTAGGAGTGCAGCAGCTTAGAAAGACCGTAAGATCTGCTTTTGGCCACAAATAAGTCATTCCTAGCTATAAAGTGCGTTTCTCATCAAAAACTCTTTGGATTGATTGATAATATCCACCATTTGATAACTTCTACAAAATCAAAATAGGCTGATTCTTGGGCTAACATTAAAGTTACCAAGCAAAACTCTCAAAATAGCCCAAGACTGGGATTATTTGATAAATAAATTCTTACAGTAAAAACTATACATCATTTAAATGCAGCCTTTGCAACTGCAATATGGTCTCGATCATTTCAGTGGCTAAATTATTGATTTAATAAAAGTTAAATAATTTGAGAATCATTTTTATCATATATTCCATAATATCATGAAACGGATATGCAAATAAACAGAAACCCAAAATTTGCCACTATGAGAAACAAACAGATTGCGTCTTCAGTGAACTCCTTACTAGCAACTTGTTTCTCCATCGGAGATAACAGGAAAAGCGGGCTTGAAAACCTTCCAAGTAAACATGAATTTGCACAACCGGTTCGATCCTACCCTACCTGAACGAATCTATGTTTTATGGTTTTCAACAAAAACATCCTATTTCTGCCATGGCCGTGGACTTAGCAGCAAGCTTGGGGAGTGCTAAAGAGACCAAGCAACCAATAGGTTATGAAATATTATTAGGCAAATTTGTGGCGGCCTGGCTCCAGCTGGGTAGTGAAGTTAGCACAAAGCATGCCCCAACCTACCTACCTACTTGCCACATTCAAAATGCTTTTGTTTTATTGAGAATTAATTCATTGTAGACATAAGTGTAAGGCTAAATGAAGCAGTACACAACGTGCGTATGCTAGATTTACAACCTTCTCAACTTCATCCATGATTGTGAACTCGCAACTTAAATAATACATGAAATCCAAAAAAGACTAAAAAGGCGTGTTGGCACTGAAATGTGAATGACAAAATTGATTTCATTGATGCGCTGCCTTGGTCTCAGCATTAATCTAAGGCCAGGTTAAATTCACGCCTGCCAGAAAGGAAACCACATGGATACCGTTGTGTCCTGCATAATCACCCTGTTTCTGTATATTAGAACAGATCAAAGTGGCATTGTAGGCTTTTGTAGAAAAAAACCCTAGTATTAATGCATTTATCTCTTTGCATTTGTGCATATTTCGTTACACGACTGCGCACATCTTTACTCATCAAATGCGTTCGGCTGAAGATTTATAAAACGAAACTTACTGCTCTCTACTAACGGGGTTGATGGTAGGCTCGCTTGAATGGCTCTGCAACACACAAATCTCCTGAATACTGGAGTAGTTCATTCAGAGTCAAATCGAAACTTAATAACACTGAAATTTCCACATTATTCATAAGGGCATCGAAATTAAGGATAAAGAAATTTTTTAAATAAACGAATATTTAAACTAGATTTCTTACTATATCACTTTTGCATTTTTAAATTTGACTATTTTCCGATTGTTTAAGGAAAGCTGCTAACAAGTTGCTATTAAGGAGTTCACTAAAGACGCAATCTGTTTGTTTCTCATAGTGGCAAATTTTGGGTTTTTGTTTATTTGCATATCCGTTTCATGATATTATGGAATAAATGATAAAAATGATTCTCAAATTATTTAACTTTTATTAAATCAATAATTTAGCCACTGAAATGATCGAGACCATATTGCAGTTGCAAAGGCTGCATTTAAATGATGTATAGTTTTTACTGTAAGAATTTATTCATCAAATAATCCCAGTCTTGGGCTATTTTGAGAGTTTTGCTTGGTAACTTTAATGTTAGCCCAAGAATCAGCCTATTTTGATTTTGTAGAAGTTATCAAATGGTGGATATTATCAATCAATCCAAAGAGTTTTGGATGAGAAACGCACTTTATAGCTAGGAATGACCTATTTGTGGCCAAAAGCAGATCTTACGGTCTTTCTAAGCTGCTGCACTCCTAATAGTCATGTTGAAACACGATCAAGTGGCCTTTTATATTATTTTGTTGAGTAATTTTGCATAATCACAGCCTTAACATGAATGAATAATTGGTGTCGATATGGGTGTGAGTGAAATGGTCGATCGCATCCAATTGCATCCATCGATTGGCACCCACCTGATCTCAGCCTCAGCCTCAGCTGATAGATGGCCAGATGGCCTAGGAATCCATCCAGCCAGGCAAAGGCAAACTAGGCAAAACTAGAATCAACGAGGCAGTCATGGTGAGTCGTGATGGCGGCAACCCGGGGCTTGGTTTCATTCACCTTCCGCTTCTAAAGACCTCATGGTGTTGTCGTTGTCGTATAGCATCTGAAAGTGACTCAGACAGGTGCTTTCACAAGTGAGGCTGGTTATACTGTTGTATCACTTCAATTACTATCCATTGTGAATATGGGTCAGCAATGCCCTTTTAGCAAATTTGGCCTATAAGGGCATGACGTGAATTTGGCCTTTGGTTTTAGAGTTTAATTTATGCATTTCGGAGTACAAGGTGAACGATTTGAAGTTAGCAAAACCATTGAACAGTGTATAGACCAGTTTTAATTTATACCCTTAAAGTGGTCAGTTGTATTTCACAGCTTCAATTACCTGTAAAATGAATTGATATCCACTATTCGGCTAAGTGATCTTTCCCGTGCTGGTACATGGAGAATGTTCTTTGCATAATGTGTACGCCCTTAACTGCACCGTCAGTGTCATACCTGACTATTTCCAACCATCCTTTTTGGAGTGCACGTCCCCTCCTCTTCACCCTCCTCCAGGAGTGGCACCAACTTAACAGGATGGTAAATCCATCTTGGAGAGAATCCGAATGTAGCCTATGGGCTGGTTACAAATTCCTCACAAAGTGTTCCAACCTACTTTGCTTTGCTTCTGGAAGTCCGCTGCAAAAGAACAATTCTTCGAAGTTCGTGATCCACAACCTTCAGCCACTAACTCCACTCAATCTTCAATCAATTATGCAATCCATTTTCTAACGAAGAAGAAGAAGCCTGGCCCCTAATACAAACCGTCCCACTACTCATCTCACATTTCCACCTTGAAATTACTGACAGGAGAAGCTGTGTAGACAATTCATTGAATACGCTATTTCTCTTTAATAGGCCCATTAATGATGGTTGTAAGTACTTCTAATACAACGGAATGTGGGTTGGGGCAGCAGTGTGGTTACCGAGGGAGACTGAATTCATTGCTAGGTGTGTTGGAGGTTGGGGGATGGGACGTCATGGGTCCGATTGCACTCGTCTTCACAGAGAAAGATGATGTTGACGTCAAGTTTGGATTGAGGTCGGCGCAAATGACTCATGTCATGCCAGCAGACAGGCAGGCAGGCAGATAGGCAAGTAGGGGACTGGACTCCTTTGGGCACTTCCTGAGTTCCTGACAATTTTCATTTCGTTTCAAGTGCGACCGGAAGAAGTGCTGAAGGTTGCCCTGTGCCTTTTAAAATTTATTAGTCAGTGCATGAAAAATATACGTCTTCAAAATGCTAAGTAATTCAAATATGGGATAGTTCTTTACATAAATTCCCATAACAAGAGAATGCAATAATAAGATATTTGCTTTTGTACTGATAATGATTCTGTAAGGCTGGGTAAGGAGCGAATATTCCCCCCTCAAAATATCAAATCACCTCACCAGGGTAATCAAATCCATAGTTTTTGTGTTTGAAATCAATGCTAAACTAGATGAGGAATGGCAAACACGTGGAACGAAAGGCGCTACCGTGAAATTTCCCAGTAAACAATCCACCAATGCCCGGTTTCGCTAGCGACCGTTCAAAGGAACATCGCTTTGATAGGCTGGTTGTAGTAGTGTCTCAGTATTGGTCTCAAGAGACATAAACCACGCCACAGAGGAACTTTCAGCACTTCTTCTGGACTTTCTTTCCTGTTTTAGTGGTATACGACCAAAAACCACTGTCACAAGGTTGTGAATTGGTTTGAAAATGCACCTTGAGGTAAATAAATGTCTTCGAAGTTTCGAGTGCCAGTTCTGACCCGAAGTCCTGCATAACGTTCGAAAAAATATTAGCGTATTTGAAGAAGGAGTATTGCCCCAATGACTCGTCATAGGAATATTGAAACTAGTCGCATTCAAAAATTAGAGACTCTAGATCAGCGAAGACATCTATGCAATCATCTGACTGGTCTATTAATGTAATGAATACTTTCACGTAGAAAAACCGAGACTCTAGCAACAAATGGGAGCACTGACACCTACTCGAATAAGAATATCCAAACTGAGCCGGTATATCCAAAGGGGTAGTAGAGGAAGAACGGGGGCATGTGCTTTTGCTGATCCTGTTACGGCGGCTGCTGCGGCTGCTACTGCTGCTGGTAGGGCCTTGAGAAACTGACACCCTGCTAAGCTGCAGCGGCAGCAGCCAGGTTCGAGGAGGTTGATGTTGAGCCATAGGACCTTCATTCACGGGACCATCTCCGTCAGTGCCATTGCCTAGGTAGGAGGCGGATGAGGCGGCCAGGGCCTTCGTGAAATGACCTGGTGCTACCTATGACGTCATCTTTACCATGAAAACTAATGGAATATCTGAGCACACTGCTTCAAATAAGGGCGTGACATGCAAGCCATCAAAAAAGAGTTAGAGCATAACTAGAAAGTGATAGCGTCTATTTTTCAAATGTATCTTTTTCAAATATATATCTAATAAATAATAAAATATATTATTTTATTTTGCTTTAAATAAGAAACATGAAAGCAAAGACGCAGCGTTTTGAGACTCGGCTTGTTTATTCATTACTAGTAGAGGTTTGTGGGAAACAATCGCGAACTTGCTTTTTGGGAGTCTGAGAAGAACAATGGCTTGGTTGTCTTATTCGCACGATTTTTTTTTCCTTAAAACCAGTTAAATTAGAAGTATTCAAAAAGAAAGATGCATCTTACACATTGTTTGATCGAATACAATGAGAATTTTAATATTTTGCTTATATTAAAAATGTTGATTTTTCCAACATATTATTTTCTTTAAAATAAAAGGCAACAAGCAGAGTAGAAAAGTTTTCGATATGCTTAAATTCCAAATTATTCCCTAGGCGATGCAAGGAGGAATCCCATCTTCCGAATTTCAAATAACACCGAACTGGAGGAGCTCCAAGATTAGGAGAGTAAGAAACTTAAGCCCTGACATATTTTTCCTACTGCATTCATTTCCTTTTAAATAAACACATTCAGCAAATTTTGATATTATCGTTGTTAAAAGTGAAAGTGCAAGGAATAATAAATATGTTTCAAGGAGAATGGACACTGGCTAAAACACAGAAGCCAAATTTATTATCAATGAAATCGTTTTTGGTGCATTTATAAAAGTAATCTCAATGTTCTTGCTCCTTCTTCTTCAAAATGGGGATTCCTCTCACGACTCAAATTTCGCATAAATAATATGGAGATTTCCTGTACTGGCATCCTTAGTGGATAGAATTCATAAATCAACCAATTAAGACAACCAATATGGTGAACCCTTCCGACCTATTAAAAATGAGTGATTTAAGCATGCAAAGACTAGAATACATGGTGCCATCGTCTGCAATGGCATTTAATAAAATGTCTTTGATGAAATGTCAACAAGTTTCTGCTATATGTGCATTTTAATAGCGGATTCCAGAATGTGAATGATTATAGTACATATGTGCTTTATGATGGAAGGTTTGAGACTTCCATCTGCTCAGTTCTACCACGAATTTACTGGTTATTACCAAATCAAGAGCATGTTCTCCACAGCTAGTCATGTGTTCAACCGATCCTGGTTTTGTTACCAGAGGATAGATATACAATGAACTGTATCGACAATCGGAATAGATGACATTAACCCTCAAAATTAGCAGCAAAACGGCATTTCGATTTTGGCTCACTGAGGGTAGTCACACTCACTGATATCAATAGCAAAATAAAAATTCAGAGGGGAATTGAAATGAATTAGGAGATGGGAGAAACCAGCCAAATGGTAACCACAAACCTCTGAATATGCCATTTTGGCCTACACAATCCCAGTTCAAATGTGCAGAAGGACCAGGCGGATTGCATTACTTGCACCAAAATTGAACTCAGTAGTACAGAACTCTAACAATCTCAAAGCGCTAACACGATAGTTGTTGTTCTATCCTGGAATGTAAATGATTATGATCGGTTATATTATTTTATTATTTATGTACGTTTAGAGGCTAGAAGGTAGACCTAATTTCAATTAAGTTCACTAGGTATCTGCAGCACAACCCACCTTACAATTATTAAGCACTAACTGTTGCTTCAATACGTCGGGAGGCTTGAACAGTCTTATTTGTGAATCTTTGCTCATCAGTGGAATCTCTTAGTAGGCTGTGATTCCATACTCCACAAAACTCAAACGCACTTACCTGAACAGTTTTTGAAGGACAAAGCACATACACGCAATGTTAGATGAAGCCAACAAGCGAATCTAAATGAACCAAAAGGCAAATCGCAAGCGGTTACCTTATTGCTCAGCACCCTAAAGGAATGTCTATCAAACATTGGGGCACATTTCTTCGGAGAAGGGTGCAAGCTGGAAGCCATCAAAATCGAGGGGTGTAGCACAGCCTGAGAGTTTCTGTAATCGATGTGCCAAAAAAAGACGAATCGAAGCACCGATACTGAAAATGTTTGCACTGTTCAGTGGGTAAGATTTGCCTGAAGGGGACCGATTGTGCTTCAGTGGCCGATTTGCAAGGCCTTCACTTCGAGAAAGTAGGCAAATAATTGGGCTCATTAAGCCGTGATGGTATAAAATAAGCTTCTGTACGGTTTCCCAATTTACAATTTTTAAAATTAATCAGAATACCTTTGATTCCTTTTGGTTTGTCAACGAAAAATACTTTCCAAGTTCTTACATCTTAGCTGTTGCTATTGACTGGACCTACGTAACAATCGATAAGTTAAGAAGCCCATGCATTCATATTGGTGGAACTAAACACACCAATGCTGAGCAGTCCTACATTATCGCCAGATTCAAAGGCATTTATCGAGTTTCTGGGATTCAGGTCATCTTTTTAAAAGCATCTGAAAACAAATAAAAATTAATTCTCGTAAGTTGTTGCTATTTGCGGTCGAGGAGCGTTAGTACCTTGTGAACGCTAGTGCCGTTACTCATCAGTCACGGGACATTGCTGAACGAACGCGTACTGCCCAACCAACCAGATGGCTGCATGGCACTTACAGTTGTTTTTTCAGAAACCACTGTCACAAAGATGTGAATTGGTTTGAAATACACCTCGAGGTAAGATAGAGGTCTTCGAGGTGTCGGGTACCAGTTCTGACCCAAAGGCCTGCAAAAAGTTAGAAAAACATCGGCGTATTTGAAGAAGGGGTATTGTCAAAATTACCCATCATAGAAATGCGTTAGGGGTGTATTAGTTTGAAGTAGGAAGTGTCAATAAAAGGCCAATACCATGAGAAAGTAGATACATGAAAGCTGCCAATAATACTTGGGTCTGAGGCATCACTTGCTGACCATAAGGCGAAAAGGAAATTGTCGTAGCGTCTAAGTTCATGGAGGTCAAATTCCAGTGCGAGTGCTTTCGACTTTACGAGGTTGCGATATTGCAAGTCGATGTAAATGTCAACATCGCCATCCCATGGAATCACGTCGTGGTGTCGATGGGAGCCCATGAGTGCTCCAGCACCAGCACCACCACCAAGAAACCAGTGGTCCGGCGTTGTTGTGGGATATCATAACCGATTGGAATTTAAGCAGCAAGGCACGCAACGCCCGGTAATGACCGTTGGTGAAAACGACGTCAAAGCCTTTAGATATTCCACCAGTTCCATTTGGTCTGTTCAGTTGGGACCATGACATTGTAGTTATTTTAGAAAGCAAATCCACTTGTGCACCTGAGCATGGCATAGCCATCAACATTCCTGTGAAGGCAAGAGTTAGGCATTT
>JAUOZQ010001403.1:0-13405 GCA_030710315.1 Anomotaenia brevis | reverse complement strand
AATAGGGCTCCCCGAACTAGCATCCAAAAACACCAACGTATGATTGGATTTGCAAGTAGGTGAGTAAATTTGGGTGGCATTTTACATTCATATCATTCAAAATAAGAGTGCGAATTGAAAATAAGCAAACCGACTTTACTTCCTCTAAAAGGCTGCAGAATTGCCTAACAGAGCATAAAAAATTGCTGCAAAGGGCAACGCGCAATTATGGTTCTGGTCTCTCAATTACTATCCCCTTACCATCACCACTCATCTTACAACCTCATCACTTCAACAGGCCATGTATGCTTCCCGCATATGGGGCATTGCTGGCTCAAGAGTGGAATGCAGAGGGCCTCAACAACAGACATTTCGTCATCGTGCTGGTGGCGCCAGTGGTGCTGGAGGCGCTAGAATAGGTAATCGGCAGCGACGCCAGAAGAAGAGCTGTGGCGAGTGTTGCCAAGTGGGGACTAGAGTGACTAAACGTTAGCACGAGACGTCAGGTAGTAATTAGGTCATCAGTTAATTTTGCAGGTTATACAAGCTGCAAATCGGGAGCGTGAAGTAGATACCTTATCAGTAACAATTGTAAAAACGTGTCAAATAATGTGTTGCAACATTTTTCGATAATTTTTAAGCATTTTAATGAAGTTTCCTTTTTAATTTTTTTAATCACTTTTTATTAAAAATTGGGCCTGTAAAAGAGGAACTGTTTCGAAAAAAGCTTCTCACTGACTTTATAATGTATAAATGTGCAAAAGAAAGTGTTACAATACTCAGTATCCATGTAAGATATGCCATTAAATGATAAGTTGTGTTTCTTTGTTTATGTCAAGATATTCGTTGATATTCACAAAATAATACATATATTTAATGAGAAAGTCAAAAATTAGCTGTGAGGATATTTTTCACACGCGCTAGTTTAATTAATACCTGACCTATTTAGTAGCCGATTCCTACGCAAGCCCAATTTTCGGATTCATCAATACTGAAACAAAAAGAATAATCTCTTTTTCTTATAAATTTTGTTCCATCTAGCTTGGTCAAAATGAACAAGTGCTGCATTGCGATTTCACTTAATGAACTTACACTATTCATTTAAGTTCCTTTAAGTTCAGACTATTCTATTTTTGCATTTCTAAGTGCTTGTTGATATTATTGATATTATTGGAAAAACCCACCTCATTGGTTTCTTTAGACAAGTTTTTTAAATATTTCGATTCTGTAGTAAAAAAATACTAAATTCATTTTAAGCACGGCCCACAGGATTTTGATAAACTTTTTCTCCAGATTCAGGTTAAAATTTTTGCATTCTTACTAAATCCATCTGAGATTTGCTAGAAGTTTACTTTTATATTATTGTTTGGTATTGGAAACTATAAAAAGAAATATTCTTCAATGCTCTAGTTTTTGGAATCTCTGATTTTGATTTTCGGAAAACATCGAAAACAATCTGTAAGTAACAAATTGGTGTAATTAAATCAATTCTATTCATCAAATCCCTATTCGTTTTTTTTTATTTTACACAAATGTCCATTTAAACAAATAGATGGTTTGAAAGTAAAATTTAGTTTTGTCGAAAGGCATCACTGCGAAAACACAGGAAAATTGGGTATCTTATAGAGTATAAGTCAACGTTAACGTGTCTGGTCTCTAACAATGCAATGGGGTTTGTGGTTAGCGGAGCATAATCGTGCAAAGGTTTTAGCCAATGACTGCTTTTAAAATGAATCTTATATATTAAAGTGCAAGTGTGGAGTGAACGATGAGTTCATTAAAATAGGACCATTCGATGTTTGCTCTGTGTGTGTTTTCCTTGCTTAGTCTACATATAGTACAATGGTGAATGAAAATAATCTTTAAAAATTTTGTATAAAATTTTTTACGCCTGACAATGGTATTACAGTAGACTACTCGAAAATCCCAGGTGGATTTGGTAAGAGTGCTCGAATTTTAAATTGAATCTGGAGAAGAGGTTATTATTTTCATCGTAATTCAGCGGACCATGCGTAAGATTACTTTTGGTGTATTTATTTATGGAATCGAAATATATGAAACTTCTTTTCTAAAGAGAGAAATAAGGTGAGATTTACCATGTAATTTTGTTTAAACTTGGGCAACTCATCCTGTGTTTTTCAGTTACAGACTTTATGTATGGTATGAATATTCTCAATTCAGTTCATTTTTGCTCTGCTTATTACTGTGATTTTGACTTTTTATAATTTAGCATTACGTGGTAGGTAATCCCTAAAGTATCACTGAAATTTTGTTTATGTGTAAATGCACTGTTTATTTTAGTTTAAAACCCTTCGAAATGTTAGGAGAAGAAGAAGAAGGTTATTGATATTGAAAAGTTCAAATACCAACCCCTTATCTATCTTTAACAATGAGGCTTTTACTTAGGTTTTTATAGTTGGTATGTTCTAGTTAATTGAAACATTTTTATTATATATTGCTATTTTTGCATAAGATGCCGATGAAAGAATCTATTTTGCATCGATTATGTTGCTTATCAATAAAGGCTATCTTTAACACCATCATCGATAAAATTATGCTCATTTCTAACAGTTTAACTTTAAAAATGTTGTTTAGCGAAAGTTGCGTAAGCAAGAGGAGCCGAAGAAATGGGTGGGTGGCATTCCAAATATTTTCAATATTAGTGTATCCAAGATCTATTATAACAACATACCAATATTTATATAGGGAACGTTATTATTTGTGGTGAGCGACTGTTAGTAATGGTAATATGTGAAATACTTTAACTTGAAGCACTTACTTTTGCAGCAGAAGATGTTATTTGGTGTGCATATGTGACGTGAGATCAATCGCAACTATAATTTAATGTTTCAACAACTTTCTTTTCCAGATTTATCATGTTGTTCCACAGCCTGTGTAAAATTCAATGGACGAATGGTTCAACATTTTGGAGAAATATATTTTTCACAAAGACCATCCATGACAACAATTTAAAATTCTTTAATTTTGGTAGATGTTCTGAAATCGAACGCTAGGCCTCAACCAATAATTTGCTTATTTTTGTGTGGCATGACCTAGTGAAGTGCGTTGGGAAATACCCCAATTCAAATATGTTTACGAACATTAGAGTTTAATTATGCAAGTATCCACAAAAAGAGTCTGCATTGATAGTATTCAAACCCTTATAATACTGCCATTCTATTTGAAGCTATAATTATTAAGTTAGTTAAGCTCATTAATAGGGAAACGCGTTGCATCCGCGTTATTTTGTGAATTTGGAAATCTGCAGCATTTTCCATAGTTGATAAAATGAGATTTGCTTCCCCACCTAAGACTCGTTTTTGATTTGGCATATTTACAATCGTAAATGTTTACCTTATTGGCTCCAAAAATTTTAATTCTATTCCTAAATGTATTTCCTAGCCTCATTCGTTAAAATTTTCTCAACGCAGCTTTTACGCTGTCAATACAAGACTTTATTGATAACGCCTGCAATTTGGTTAACAAGTTGGATAACACCATGATACGCCTGCCTTGGCCATGCTAATGCATGCCTCCAGGACGAACTGAATAATATATTTAAGAAGTGTAAGCTAACGTGAGCAATAATGCAAACAAGGAAAAAAAGCGCCTGAAAAATTATTCCTTTTGTTCAGAAAATGCACTGCTGGTAATGATACCAATTTTACTGAAAATGAAAATAATTTTTCCTCGTTACAAGCTGTTTGGGCCTTATCCATTCCATCCTTAAATACAAAAAATCTACCGTGTTATTCTTGATTGGGCTGCAGAGGTCAAAATATGTAGGGCTTCTTCGCGTTCAGCATATTTCAGCTGCAATGCAGCCATAGCATAACAGCCGCATGATCAAACATATTAGTCTACCTTTAAAAGGCATATTTTAAGGCGACGCCGTTTCTCACAACGTTACAACTACTCCTTTCTTAGCCCGTTAAACAACATTGTCATGAAATTATGCACCTTCGTTTCTTACTGCTCAACTTTTTCCAAAATACAAACACAAATTTCAGAAGACTATTATCGATTATTTATTTTAAGAGAATTTTGATCTAAAATGTTTTATGATGGATGAAGGATTGGTGATTGGTAACGAATATTCTGGTTGGGCAAAGCGTTATATAATTGCACCCCATTAGTTGGCCTAAATCTAATATTTATTTCTTATTTGCGCCAAATCTTACTTACAATTTAAGCATATGATATCTCCTATAAATGCTCTAGTTGTTGGAAACTTCATAATTCATCATAAGGTTTGCTGCGAAGTGACCCCTACGATAACTCTTTCTGCTCCTTTTATTTATTTCTAGGAAATTCTCTCTTTCCTGAAAAAAGAGGTTGTTAACCATGTAACTGAAAAAGCTCCTGAAACTCTTTATAAGATCATCAAAAATGAATTAGAAACACGAAAAATGAGAAGGTTTTATCGAATTGCGAGAATTTTCCAACTTGTCTGTCTTCGAATAATGATTTCATCAAAATTTAACATTAAGATTAATCTTGGTTTAAAAGCTACTTGATTGATTTTTGCGTTATAAATATAAATTATTCATGCATCTTCGACTTGTATTTAACTGCAACAATAAAGTATTAGTGCTGATGTTTCGATGTGTTCTATCTTTACTGTAAAAGAAAGTTTTTTAGCTTGCTTTATAAATACTGCCTTTAGGTTTTACTAAAAGGTAGTTATTGTATTTCGCTTTGGCTCTAAAGTTCTATATCATGCAAACTAAATTTATTTTTTATATTTCTTCGTCCAAATAAAGATGTAGATGCAAATACTTAATATATTTTTTGTATATAGCTTATAATATTAGGCGAAAAATAAATAGCATTTGCTTTAAACTTAATTGTTCATATTCCCAGACATTTTAAGATTAAATCCTAATAAACAAAGCCCATATAAATATCGCATTTTGTTAAATGGCTAATTAAAACAGGTTAATCAGTACTGAATCATCATCAACACTCTAGATATCAACGCCAACAAATAAAATAATTTATTAACCGTTTTAAGATTATACGAATCGATAAAAACGACATTTTTTATTTTGTCCACTTTACCCAACTTTAATGCACTTATAAGCATGTCCTATGAGTCAGGTCTATAAATAATGATCTGCAAACACATGATATGTTTGATTTACTGCAGTGCGGTTTTTGGAATATTTTGTTTAAACATGGTACACATTATCGAATGTCACTTCTAGTTATTGTAGTAGGTTAAGAAAATGCATAAAAGGCTGATCGATCTTGGATAAATTGAATTCATCTACGTCATAAATTAGTTAAATAAAATTTAATAAATAAAGTTAAATAAAAGTGAATGAAAGTGTTAGAGAATGTATTTGCCTTTGGGAAGGATAATAGAGCTGCTTTAATCATAATTTTGCCTCTTGTTTATCTGGTATAAGAACGAGGCTATCCCAACTGCTTTTGAAGAATAGAATTAATCAATTGTAATCATTTTCAATCCTAAAATAATTGATTACTTATGATTTGGCGATTTAAACTAGATTATTGAAATTCACGCAAGAGCATCTTACCAATCACTCAATCGGAAAAAACTAACCAATAGCAAATGCTTCTCAAATTGAAATAAATACGAGACAGATCTTTTTCGTCTCAAATTATGCATCAACTTACTCAACATAGAGAGAATTGGACCGATCGCGGAAAGTTCCTTTTTCAAATTTTCAAAGATTATGAGTAAATTAATTTCAAATATATCGGTAATTTATGTAAGGTAACTTTTACCTGCTATCAAAAAACGCCTCCTTTAAAGCATAATTTAAAAATTTCAAAAACAGCAAATGAAGGCGAACAGGGAGAAAAAATCTTATCGCGTTGAACTCTATAAATGAATAGAAATCTAATAATTAGAGGAAAAACTCTGTCTTTCTGCAAAAGATATGAGTTATGGACAAAATATTACTAGCATTCACTATTCAATGAAATTTTTATATAGATCATCTAATTTTAAAGAAAATATATGTTTTCCACATGTCATTTAAATATCTATGAATTTAAATTTCGGTCTATTTCTTATTCAAATTTTTATACATTTGGAAGTTTCATTTTTCGATCTTTTGTTAAATTTCAAATAAATAGACCTTTAACTAATAAGATTTTGGTTGAAAGAGAAGGCCATTTTTTACCTCTATCAGCTGTTCATATTAATTTTCACATGGATCTGCGTGAGCAAGGTTTTTTGCTTTCTATTTCATGGTAAAGCGTGCCCACTCTCAGGTCTATAATTAGTGATGTTAGGAATGTCAAAAACCACCTTCTTAAGCACATATTTAAACAATTAAAATAAGCTTTTACTGAAAAATGAAGAACAATACAATAAATCTATTAGTTTAGGCTACAGCCATTTTTTGATTCTAATATTTAAGTCAATGTTTAACCTCCAACGTACACTGCATATATCTTTACCCGCAGTTGGGTAAAAAATGTGTCTCCTAGTTCAGCTCTTTTAGCCGTTTGAATTGCATTACTAGGGACTTAATAATTCTTACGGACTAGATTAATTTCCTTATCAATAGCTTTGGTGAGTTACTAACCTTATTTTGGCCACATTTGACAAAGTGTTGTCTTAAGTTTGAAGATATTTACTAATTTGATTTTTTTTTACGTTTTGACCTTATCATAATACTAAAAAGGCAAGATTCGATTCACAACTTTGCAGTTCCGTTTAATTCGCATTTTTACTGAGTGAAGATAAGATCATTTAATGCAGTTTGATGTCTTTAGAGAAAGAATATCTTCCAACAATTTCCTAATTATTGAAGTGCATGTAGGAGAAAAACAATTATCAAAGCACCTAGAGTAATAAACAGGCGTTGAAATACTTTGTACATTATCTAGAAAGCTTCAATGGATCAGATAATTCGTAATCAAATTATATGTTTAGCGAAGAATCCAGAAGCAGCTTACCCAAACTATAAATCGCTTTGAAAAAACACTCAATAAACTTTAAATGAAACCATTTTGTAATATTTAATAATTTTTTGCAATACATTGGATTGAAATATGAATTTTAACTCCGGTATATTCATTTTGCATTTCTTTTCATTTTCTGTATGTTAAAGGTCAGAGTGCTGAATTCAATATCTATTATGCAAAATAAAATTGGACCCTTGGAATTGTAGGATAAAGCAAGCGAATGACAGGTAGAACTGCTTATCACACTTTCAGCTATCAAGGCTAGTTTTTTATGCAACAAATCATTTATTATCATCCTGTCGTTCAATTTAATATCTTTTGGGACATTCGCCGTAACTTAAGTACAAACTATGATTTATTGCTTCATCCTACAAGTTCAAGGATTTTATAACATCTCATTGCCCTTTGCAAAATGGATATTAAAAACTGCCCTCTAACTTTAACACCAAGAAAATTGAAAAGAAATGCAAGCTTGATTTACTGGAGTCAAAATTCCTAATGGAATTCATTATAGTACATTCAAAAATTCATTAAAAAATACTGCGAAATGGTCTTAAACAAAGTCTATTAATGCTTTCTCTATGAAGAATGGAGGTGATCGAAGCGGTTTTCCTTTTGAGTAAGCCGCCTTTGAATTCCTCAACACGGCTTGCAAGACAATCCTAAGAGGTTGTTTGACAACGGCTCATATGATGACCTACAAAATATGCCATAATCTCTTTTACCTGCAGGTGCCTTAATAATTGAGATGCTTGGATGAGTTTCTTTTGGCTATGGAATTCTCACTGTATAAAGTGATAATTTTTTACATCAATGAATATTACAAATTAACCAGAACTAATTGCATTGAACTAAGCGGCAATTGCTTTGTAAACTTGATGAGTAAAATTGTTTCGCATAGTAAATCTGATGAAATTAATGCAATTTCACTTTTATCAGTGTCTCTCATTAAACCGTATTCGTAATTTGGCTTAAAAAAGGAAATGGTGGTGGTAATGTTCTTATTACTATGGCGGTAACATCGGTTGATCAAGATTACATCGGAATTTGTAACTTTAAAAAGAAGATCAAACATGATTGGAGTACTCATCGCAGTGATTTCGAATTAACGCTTCTAGATCTACAGCAAATTCTTTGCATGCAAATCAAGCACTATCAAAGTGCCTAACTTAAAGGAGCCTGAAGAACAGGCATAGCAACCTAAACCATTTGAAAATTTCCACCTTTATCATCTTTAAAGACGAGGAAATTGAGGAGGTGCGCTGGCATGGTAATCAGTATTACACGAGCGACTGACTGTGAAGCAATTCTCCGATTTTGATTGACCTTTGACGCAGAAATTTGTCTGAGAATTTAGCAAAGAGATGACGACTTCTCATAGAGAGCACTCTACTCTGTGAAGCAGCTTTTCAAACTTCTGCGTGATTGTTGCACCACCTTTTGGCTGCCATTCCCGTGGAAAAGCACATCATTGTTCACTGTTACAGGCAGCAGACTCTGGAATGACCTTGGCGATGGCACGGGAAAAGGAATAAGGACAAACATGGTCCAAGTTATTGATGGTGCGATAGTTACCTCAGGCACCGTTTTCCAATTTTTTCCTAAATGGGTGCCTCTGGGCTGTCTCGGTGATTCGCAGTTCCAAACTCAACAATTTCTCCCAACTTCGTTTTGCGATTACTCTATTTGCCGCAAACAAGCCACCGGCAAATAATGCAATTCATACTTTCACTGAATTAGCACTAATTTTTGTAGAATGATTTCATGTAGAAATGATGATAATTAAGATTTTTATCCCAAAGAAACTTAGTCAATTTTTCGAATTCACGAAAAGCTACTGTTCTTAAGTTCACAACGCTTTAAATCTCCCATACTTAGCGGAGTAATGACTTCGAATTAACCGTTTGAACTCTTTAGCAACTTCTTGTTTACGAATCGAACATTATTGCGGTACCTTAACTGCAGAAGGCACAAACGGTTTCCCTTTTGTTTCAAATAGGAGGAATTGAGGAGATGCCATGCGGTGGTAAAACCAGCTATATTTCAGTCTAAATTAATGTACGTGTATTTGTGCCATTTCTGTGAACATGGTGTCCTTTTTCTCTTTTAGCAACAGTATTGATAACATCGCAAACAATTTCATTCTTTAGTTCTATTGAAATTTAAAACAAAGCCTTGCTACACGACCTCTATATCCTGTATGTTGACGTAATAAATCTTTCATTAATATACGGTTCTTTGAAGAAAAATTAAACAGCAAGAGTTTGAACAACAACTGCTTTTTTTAAAAAACAACCTAGCACACTTCTATTGATGGTCATAAAATTAATAACATTCATCGTTTATTAATATCCTGCAATGAAAAGGCAATGATTTCTGCAGTGATGGATACAAAGGACTTCACGTCGTTCAAACCAGATAATATTCAGAAGTCACTTTTTGACTTATGGCGATGACTGCATCATTCAGGATTGACTAACCTGAATGACTCATGTTCTGTATCCACTCAAATGCTGGTTTTATGCTCTATTCCAACATTTGGAGTAAAGTGTCTAAATAGGTGTTGACCGCAAGTGAAGCCGCGATTGGAAAAAGAACCTAAGTGAAAGAAATTGGTGCAGGAACCTTGCATCCTCCTCCTCCTCAATGACGAAAGAAGTGCGTGCGGCTGAAGCGAATATGAGTGCATCTTTAAAGTATATCAATAAATTCTCAGTGCAAATCAAGTGAATGACAGAAAAATACCGGTTAAGACACTACAGATTACTTTATTCATGGATTTTCATCTACATCTAGTGGTTGTCATTTATGAACTAAAAAGCGGCTTCCTCTACCGATCGCCAGCTGCTTTAGTACACAATTGTCACTTTAGCAACGAAAACACTTTGAGCCTCTTCTTCCTTGTTATAGTCGTGGTCATCTTCGTCTAAATAGTTGTCTCTCTGCTTTCCGCTTGACAGAGCAACTTCCGGATCTTTAATTTCGATTTTAGACGTAAGATTTGATGAGACTATTACAAGCACCTCTTTTTCTTCGTGGGTCCAGGAAAAGCGATAAGAAGTATATTCAGTTGCTGCAGCAGCTCACCAGAGTCTATTTTTTGTGGTCAGCCAACACAGGCGCCATTGCCACTCGCTCGTTGAGTAGGACCTTTTGTGCTTCAAAGGTTTGTGCGTAGCGTTTGACTTTGCATGATTTGTTTAACGAGAGGTATATATTTTGGAATACAAGATGAAAATGATGAGAATCAAGACAATTATCCGTTTTGTGAACTTCCTAGAAATGTGAAGGTGGCATGAATTTGACGAAACTTTAAAACAGTATACTAAGAGGCGGCTATTTTCTCCTCATGCCTGACAGGAAAAAAGGAGGATAAACACAACCAGTATTTTGGTGCGCCAAACACTACGTTCAGTTTCTAGAAGAAGGACTCTAGTCATACTCGATAGGATGGACGAATTTCAATCACAGAAGCATCAAGTTTAGAAAAAATGGGCTCAAGCTGGGTAGGTTATTATGATTGGGCCTTTTGTAAAGCCCTAACACTCCCCATATACTCTCTCGAATATCTGCGGGACCCAAATAAGCTCCATCTGCGAACCTGATGTAAATTTAAGACAAATAGTCCCCAAATAGTACATTAGGAAAAAATGAATCACATGGTGCAGGTAGTTTCATTACCAATACCAATTTTAAGGATAAATCCATTTGCTCTAGTAGAGGCTTATCATACAAGGGCTAGTCCTTAGCCCGAGGTCAGACAAGAGATAGAGTGTATCGGATTGGTCGAGACCATGTACAGAGCTGTAGGCATGTAGCAAATTGTCATGCAAGATGTGTCGTTTACTTATCTGACCACGCATTGACCCTAATAATGGAATTCGATTCCAGGAAGCACTGAAGAGATTAGTTTTGGATGCTTCAAAACCGATCTTCCAGACATCCCCATGAGGTAGTCATGATGTCCGAGACGGATGCTTAGGCAAATGCTGAGTATCAAGACTATTATGTTTTGCGAATTTCTTAGAAATGTTCTGGGGCACTTGTAAAGTTCAGCGTAGACCAATCTGATAGCTCCTGAAGCTTCGTCTTTTCACCTTGTGACCCTCTCCTTTGTATTTCTACCTTTGATATTGCAGCAAAAGCTAAAAATGAAATAGCGAAAGAGCAAATTATCAGATGTGCAATAACGTTTCGTTGAAGTGACTTACTAGGTCTTCTTTGTTGCTTCTGTGTCCTCCTCACGACAAACCGTCTATGCTAAGCTCTAGTTTAGCATATTCAACCATACACTGGTGCATTTTTAAAGTTCATTTTACTCTTTAAAAACAATTCCAGAAAACTGTGCTTTTAAGACTGATACAGAGTTTCAAACACTTTTCTCCATTTAAAGAACTCTACTGCCGCATTTTGCATCACCCCCTGGAGTTCGGTACTCAGGGTCTTAACCAATACCTTTGTAAAACACCACTGTACTGTACAACCACTTTCGCTCGAGCGGAAACCTCTTTCTTCCTCACTCTGGGTTGGAAAGTGCGAGACATTTAGACTAATATCTTCTTCCTATGTGTGTTTGTCAGCCCCGTCTTTGCACTTTCTCAGCAGACTCACCAATAATACAGTTTATTCTGAATGGATTGACGATCAACTACAGGCTAATCATACAATCAGTAAGCAAAACCTGGGTTCCGCAAACAAATCATTGGTATTCAAACGCTTGGAATTTCTTCATATTCACCGTCTGCACAACTGAATAGACAAAAAACCGCCTGTTCACCTAACTTGCTATGCTTAAAACATGTCCCTTACATATTGTAGTAGAAATTAAGTTGCTCCTATTAACATGCTCCAAAGTGTCACGAAACTTCAAATTAGTTCGTTAAATTAGTACATTTAAACCAATTCTATGAAGAATTAATTGACTATCGCAACAGAAAACTACTTAGCATCAGGTCCTCCTGCTTCTAAGCTTACTCCAGCCTGTTACGGCCTGGCTAGCTTGAGGTCAGCTACCCAGAGTCGACAAACTAGATACTGGACAGAAGCCCAAGCATGCAGCACTGTCTACCAAGTCAATCAACACCCCTCTGGCCAGCCTAAGTCTGGATTATGTCCCTATGTTTCTCATAGTTCATAAAACCTCTTAAGGGTTTTTCTCACTCATACGCTTCCAATAATGGGATGGTTGCTCTTCTCCCTTATTAGCAGGGACGACTTATCCGAGGTAGTTAATTCGTATTGGAGAGAATCTAAGTGAAGCCTTTCACTAAAAATGTACTTTGCCTTAAAAATCGTGACTTAAAATTCCCATAAAATTATGACCTTTTGGTTTTAGTGTAGCTTTAACGAAAAAACTGTGCATCAAGTAAGTTTTCAATGGCAGGACGCTGCTAAATTGGAAATTAATTGAAATTAGCAAAGTCAAATGGATGATAAATTAAAAAATGTACCTTGTGGCGGATATGATTGAAAAGTCCGTACCTGGTTTCGTAACCATCCGATAAGAAGAATTGGGAGAAAAGGTCAACCCAATAATTTTGTTAGAAAGTGTTCAAATTGATGAAATAGTTTGTGTATAGTCTGTGGTGGCCTAAGTAAGACAATGCACATTGACGCATACTCAGCCCACAGGAGCGATGAAGACGCGATAAACTACATGCTGGACAGCTTCCCATACCTCCACAAAGCCTGGCCACACCATGTGACTCAACGCCCCCGTACCACACTTGACAGCGTGTATGCTTTCGCCGAGAATCAACATGTGGGGATTGCGAGCATTGAGTCTACGTCAAAGTCTTATTGGCCCAACGTTGGCCTATTGAGCCCGCTAAATCCGAATCTTCAGGTATTATTTCTTCACTTAACAATGGTTATTCACCTTTTTGCACTTCTTACAGCTATATACGACAATGGCAGCTCTTCCTATTTTTTAACGTTTAGAATTTGTTTCTGGACCAACTATGAATTCTTGGTTGTGATCTCGGAGGTTTAATTTAATTATCGCCTTTTCAGATGAAAGAGTTTATATTTAATGTCATTTAAGCATAAAATGCTCTTTTCACCGTCAGTCATCGAAGTAATGGATAAAGACTTTTTTTGGTCCTAAATTGATTCATTATGCCGATAACAGATTGATGTTTGGAACCATTGCAGAATGAATCAAACATTTTTAGAACAACTATGAGAAAGTACTGTGCTATTTGATTTGAAACCTGTTACAGATATAGCCAACAGCAATTGTAGATTTGCTTAGCAAATGCTTCTTTTATTTCATGATAGGTTTTATTTACAATAGCAAAATTGTAGCTGATAGCTACTCTTGAATTCTCCTTCTTGATGGCCAGTTAATATGATAAGTTCCCATAAATGGGGAGAGAGAGAGGGGGGAAAGACGTCCACCGCAGTATGTATATTAGCCATGCGTGAGTAAAATTGCTCCCGGATATGTTAGAATATGACTGTCCTTTTTCATAGGTAAACG
>JAUOZQ010001402.1:0-13417 GCA_030710315.1 Anomotaenia brevis | reverse complement strand
GCGATTTTCGCGCCATGAACGTGAGTTTGAGAGACCGGGGTGGACATCGGAGTGGAGCAGGTGGTTGTGGGTGAGCTGGAGGATGTAGTGGAAGTGAAGCAGATGGGGAAATGGATGCCAACAGTGGGGACAGCGACGAAGAAAATCGTCTTGGCTCTGTCCTCGCCTCCAAGAGTTGTTGCCACTTAGCTGCCACTCATCATCGCTTAAATTAAATCCACTAGATGAAGGCCATGGATCCAACATCCTGTACGGATCTTTGAATTCGGTTTGATGGGCCTCGTCGTCCAAAGCCCTTCTCAAATAATACACTTGGGAGGGCGTTTCGGCTTGACTCGTTGGTGGTGGCTGCTGCCAGTTATGTGAATGGGGCATAGCCAGAACACAGCAGAACCCACCAAATCTACCCAATCATAAGTTAATTACACGCATGTCATTTTCAATCAATTCGATCTATTTGTGGACTTTCAAATCATTTTCTAAAAGCCATTCAAAATATGACTTTGAGTTTTTGCAGTCGTTGTTGCTCTAAAATGCTGCAATAACAGATATGAGATGCAAATTTTCTGAATTCTACGCTCCTTTAATCTGGGAATTGTGCCCATCTAAAACCAAGTTCTATTTCTGAAACTTATTTGATTAAACCTCAAACGTAAATGCAAAAGATAACTCTTTAGGTTACAGGTGTGAAAGTAATGAAGATTTAGCCTAATTTTCTGGTTCATAGTTGTGATGCTAATGCTAGTGGTCGTAGTGGGCATTTTTCCTTAAACAAATTAGAGAATTTTCAAAATTTTTGTTTTACCTAAAGTCAGTCAGAAACTTATGCACTGCCGTTTGGCGACTTGGCTCGTAATGTATATTTCTCATAAAATGCACACATATCTAATTCATCCAGATGTGTCTGGAAAGCATTGAAGTTGATATCTTGTCAAATAAGAAATGATCTAAAGCAATGGAAGTCGATTTAATAATATCCAATTTTTCTTTAGAATTACGATGTAAAATGATTCGAATTCTTAGGTTTGCTATGAGGGAGCTCCTGAAAATACAATCTCTGTTGGCAATGAACACAGAATGATTTTTGGACAAATTATGAATATGACGTATAATAAGTGAATGGCTAGAAACTCCGACATCATGGAAACATGAGAGACATAGCAACATGCTTCATACAAGAACGAAAGCAGCGTTTCATCAATATTTTTCCCGATTTACGTATGCTTATCAGCTCCTTCACTTCCGAGTTCTGCGCATTAACGACAGAAATCAAACATGGAGGCTCCAAGTTACTTTTGTTCGAGATTGGGAAGCATCTCTTTCGATGTGTAATAGGCCAAATGAAATTGTCACTGAGAGCCCGAACATGAGCCAGAACTTTCAAGGAAAAAAAGTAGATGAAATGATATCGAATTTTCCGTCAAACATGTAAGTTGTTTTACATTACAATCTCAGGCGGGCTTCAAAAAGTTGACTTCCATAATTCTACTACAGCAATTACCGAAATCAAAGGGTCTTATTTATTCTCGATGTCGAGTGCACTAATAAAATTCGCTCATACAGCTGCAAAAGACCTCGTGACATTCCCCTGGAGGGTCGGAGAACCCTCGTAAACGCCTAATATTTACTGGCATTCTTGACGAAAATCCTGAGTTAATCGGGTTTCAGACAAACCATAACGACCTGCAGAGAGCCACAGCTCCCGCTGTTTCTTCGAAACATCCCTGGTGGAGAAGAGCCAGTCGACCAGGAGAAGATGCACCGTCTAGCTACCTATTCCAAGCGCCGTTGTACAATTTTCACAGAGCAACTTCGAGGGGGTTACGAGAGGAAGGCATGGAAGTCCATGATGGATGCGCATACCTCTGCTTAACAACGCTGACTCTTTGTCTTTGGGAGTAAATGAATTAGTTATTGTTACCTTGTTTAAGTAAATAATTTATTGTATAGATAGTAATCACTGCATCTGTTTCGCTGTGCCTTAAACTTCAAGAGTGTCTTTCTAAGTTTATAGACTCCTATTTAAGCCTTATCTCATTTTTTGCTTTCCTGCTCGCACTTTGTCCTGTGGCCTGAGAGCCTATGCTTACAGAATATGCTTTTGAGTACTGCATATATGCAAGAAATGAAAAACAATATTTCAATTATCAAGACTTTTATTGTGAAATGAGTTTATTATTGCTACGTTGTAATAATGACGAGGCCTTTAAAGTTCGAAATTGATCTGCTAGTGCCTATGGGGTGCAAAAAATTTATCACATATTTATTAGCTGTAGATTAAAAGTCGTAGGATGTATAAATCCAGTCTCTAGTGCACTGCTGTATTCTAAAATGCAAACCGTTAATTTAAGTGGTTTTCTAAATTGTGCTTTTGTACAATATCTGATCACTAGGATGTATGACTGCAAATTAGCAGGGATTGCTATTGCCTAAATCCTGGGACAACTCTCATTTATTTTTGAACCGTAGTTTAGTAGTCATGTTATATGTTGTTGTTCTACCTATACTGCATTAAGCAGACTAAGGAATACCTGATTGGAACAATTTGTGCTTTTTCAGTATTATGGATTTGCGCCAGCGGTTGAATGCAAAGAGAGGAATAAAGGACTTGCGAGAAGTTCTAAATGAGAGAAGAGAAAGAAGTCAAGTACGTGGAGAAGGAGGGAGAGACAAGGAAGTGGGGGACTTACGAGAAGTCCTGAATGCACGAAGAAGATGTAGTGCACAAGGGGCTCGTCCAAAACCATTCCCAACAACATACCCTCAGCTGCAGCCTCAGTCGCAGCACAAGAGGAAAAAGAAAGCGCATCCTACCAACGTGCCTTCTCGTGCTCGGTTCTTTTGGCATGACCTACGTGCTAACAATGGAGATGAAGGAAACGCACTTGCAGTTGGCGTTTCTATTGCTAGTAAACCTCGTCAGTTTCATCGCCTAGAGGAACGAGAAGAGGCAACGACTGCCTCATTATATCTTAAAACTAAAACCCGTAGGCAAAACCCGACTCCTTCACAATTCCATTAATCCCAGTGAATTTGTAAGCATTCCAACCCTAGACATGAGAAACTTCTACATAGGAAGCAATTGCACAATAAGTGGACAATTTTGAGTGATCTTTTGCATTCAGATCATTGGAACTTTATGCAGCCAGCCATTTCCATTATCACCATCACAAATACCAAAACATGCACAATCCACCACATTACCAAAACCATCATTGGGCATTCCATTATCACTATCACATATCTCAATATTTTTATAATTTTATTCTTTGGTATTATCAAACATTATCGTGGATTGCGTGATCTCATATATTACGGAATCGCATATTTGAAATTAAATACATGTAAACTCTCAGTTTCAGTACAATAAATGGTCGACTAATCAATTCACGTTTTCATTTTTCATCAAATGTGGATTACCTGAATCTCAAAAATGGATTAATTAGCTTCTGACTGGAGCGACGATGGCCGTTGTAAAAGCTCGTTCGAAACCTGCAAGTTGAAGTCTTGTTCTAGCTCTGAAAGGCTATTTGATTAGTTCTTAAAATTCACACTTCCATGAAAGTGGGATATCTGAAAGGAATCCATCTGAAAATGCAAACTTTTGCGCGAAGCTGCTAACTGGCTCCGTCTTAATGCGTACGGAGCATAATTAGTACTTTGCTAAGTGAATGTGTAATAGAAATAAGACGTAATATGTCGTGGTTTTGATTAAATTAGCCGTTCAAATCTAAAAGCGTGGAGGAAATGTCATAATTTTTTATTGCAAGATAAATGGACGTAACATTATTGCTTCAGGGAACTGCTTTTTGATAATTTATACCTAATGGGAATAGCATTAGTAATGATAATGCTAAAAGCAGCCAAAGAAGTGGAACATGAATACATTGAGGTAAAATTGAACTTGTTGTGCAAATTCATGTTCCCATGGAAGGTGTACAAGACTGCATTTATTGCTATCTCCGATGGAGAAATAGGTGGCTAGCAAGAAGTACACTGGAAATAGAATCAGTTTATGTTTTTCGCAGTGGTAAACTTTGGGTTCTTGTTTATTTACATAGGAGTTTTATGATATTCTGGAACAAATGATGAAAATGGTTATTAAATCATATTCAAATCTCATCAAACCGCATATTTTAAATTTTAATATTACAAGCCATATTTAAGTTGCAAAAGCTGAATTGTATTGATGAATAGTTTTTACTGCGTAGAATATAAGGAGTAAATAGCGCATAGAATGCACTAATTATTCATTAAATAGTTATTGTAAAAGTTTTACTCGATAAATTTATTGTAAACACAAGAATCAACCTATTTTGACTCTGTGAAATTCACCGAATGGTGGGTATTATCGATTCTCTCCGAAAGGTTTTTGGGTGAAAAACCCACGTTATAGACAGCAGTGACTACTTTGTAGTCAAATAATCATGTGATTTTCTGTATAGTTATTTATTGAAACTGATGAAACTGGAATGAACTGCTTTCTACTAGTGATAAAAACACAATCAAGGGATCTTTAAACTATTTTGTTGAGTAATTTTGCATAATTACAAACTTGCATTACAATACTGCATTACCGAATCAAATATTGCTATTTATAATCGCTTAATCTGTGAAAATTAAAGCTCGATTTGCAGTTCGGCGGTTATTTGCATCATTGAGCTAACACAATGAATGAGAAATAGCGAAAAATAATGACTCAAATCGAAAGCATCAAGTTATCATACTGGAGTAGATGAGTCCTAAAAATGATGAAAATGCAAATGTATGTATTTGAGTTTAATAATTGTCAACGCAATACATATTTGTAGTGATGACTTCAAGTTCTGCAATTGTTAACAAACGCATTTTTATTTACCAAACAAAAGACTTATCAATTTCAGAAGACTATGACTATGGATTTTCACTAAACTCCAAGTTGATATAGTTTTGCTTCACCAAAAATCAATTCTAAATTGTTCTTGTAGGCCTGTTTAACTTTTGACAGGCTAACACAGTTGGCTTTGTTATCTCGCCTCTTCAAGCCTAGGCTAGTCCCGCTGTTTCTCGTAACTGTCTCACCATTGCGATTTGGCTACCGCCATGCTGAGTCATGTCTAACATCAGATGACCCTGTGACCTCTCAGTGTTTCTTCCCGGGTAGTATAAATCACGGCTATTTTCGTAAAATTGAAAGAAGTTAACACTGGTTTCAAAATGTGGGCATTACCTATGATAAAAACAAAAAATTTCTACTACATTTGACGTTAAGAAATATTTTAATCACGAAAGTTGTTCCGGAAGAATAATCAACGACAGCATCTATGGCTTATATCATGGTTTTAAAGTAATTGGGTTCTGACCCAGTGACACATTTCGATAATAAACGCTAATACACCCCTAGTGGCTTCGCAATAACCCTAAATGACGTGGAGCTTACCAAAGGGGTATTTCAAACAATTGGTTATCGAATTTTAATAGCGTCGCTCAGTGGCCGGTGAGGAAAATGCACCTGCACACCCGCATCTGCTTACTACCCGCACCAGAGGGCAAATGCACTCCATGACCGATCTCTCGGTGTCGAATCAGATCTCTGCATGTTTTAAGAATGAAGACGATTATTCATTCCTTGAAATACAAGTCCGTTCCCTACTGGATTTCAGAGCCACTGCCCAACTACATTCAAAATCCCAACACCACCAACACCACAAAATCGTAAAGCCTAGACACAAATGCCCCCTTGTTTACAAACTTATCTTCTCTGACCGCGACCGCGTCCGCCACCCCGACCATCTCTGATCGCAATTTTACTTCAAGTGACCTCCAGGAGAGGGCAAGTAGAGGTCATCGTTGAATGTTTGGTTTACTAATGATTAAGGCCTCATTTGTGTGAGTCACCAGGTGGATTTATTGCTAAAGTGAACCCAGTCACCCTCAAACGGTTTCATCTCGCTTTGCTAAGCTGTGCCACAGAGACACTCAAGATAAAAATGGAGATGAAATATTTGAAATTAAGTTATAAGAAAATTTGTGGCGAAAAGGCACAATTTGAGGGATCCACCTCATCTAGTCTTTTAATTTTACTATTTCCCCATAACCGCCATCTAAACAGGAGTTGGATTTGAATTTAGACTCATTTTACTCTCTGAAGTTGCTTCGAAATTGCTCTAACTTCACTATGAATAGTAGTTGAGCAGAACATGAATTACCAATGCAGGAAGGACGACAGGTGCCACCTCACCGTCAAAAACTACCGTCGACGCTGCCTACGCTGTCGCTATGCTCGGTGCATCGCAGTGGGCATGAGACCGAGTCGTACGTTCTCTCCTCCAGTTCTTGCAACAATTCATAGCCATGCATAGTTAGCCTTCACTAACCAAGGCAGTAGGTGCCCCAATGACCAATGAAATTGCAATCACTAATAGGCTGAATGCACGAAACACGCTTTCGTTATTTCAGAGGTTAAGGATGAGGAAAATCGCGTGGAAAAGGATGAAATCGAAGCCCGTATAGGTAAGCTATAGGCTTTTGGATTTTTTACGGTGGAAATGGTCTTCTACAGCCATTAGTTAATCTCCTCAACTTTGTATATTTATTTTTTGTGTGTTTATTAAAAGGGTGGGTGCCAGAACGTTGGTTAATGTTTGTTAAGAAAGCACCCACGTTGTTTGTTGTGGTAAAATAACACGAGGCTCAACCCAGACAGATTGACGACGGAGGAGTTGATGGACTTGATAGACCAGGCTTCTTGGGGGGAAGCTGTCCACTATCTAGTTTTTCGCTTTAAATTCGCCTAAAAAGTTGGAGTGCATTTTATCACAGTTCGATATTTCAAAAATGAAGTAACGGTATCACAGTATTCCTTATTAAAACATGCATTTAGGGATTTCTTAGACCACGGTAATTTTTTTATAAGAGGAGATTGGGGATTTGGCAGAGAGGCATATTGTGTCAACTGTTGGGCTGACTGGCATGATACAATTGATAATGTACAATATTACGTTAGTCTAGTTGTCTTTTATTGCCATGGGAATTTCGGAAAAAAACGGATGCTATCATTGTTAAATAAAGGCACTCTGGAAAAAATAGAAAAAATAGCAACAAAAACGTCCTTATTTTAAGTGATAAAGAAAAACAAATAAGACACCTATGCATTTTTTAAAGATTTCTGAAGTATCTTGTTTCGTTTATAGTTAACATATAAGGAAATATGAATTTTTGCACTTATTAGAGCAAATTCATGTAGAATTAACAAATAATAATACTAGTAATAATACGTAATGCTGCAAAATGTTTGCATTTTTTATAAAGCCAAGCCATAAAAATTTCAGAATATATATTCAATAAAACCACTTACTCATAAATTGGTCACTCATTAATCCCGCAGTGCGAGAGTCAAAACAAAGCTTTGTAGTCGTTTCTCATGAAAAGCCAAACTAAAACATTGACTTCGGCGGTGGATCTTGGACTATCAGGCAATTAGGCAGATAATGCGTCGATGATGCAAGATTTCATCTTCAAAAAGAAGCATTATTCCGCTGTAAAGCTGTCAACACCCTTTGTATTGCAGTTTGTAGGTGGTGTAATGAAAACTTAGGTGTTAATGTATATTGTAGGAGGCATTGCGTGTCCAAGAGCATGGCAAGCAATCTCGATCTAAAGTATCACATTTGAGATTAATGGTAGGATGCAGTCACAAGGTTTCAAGAACGAAAATCCGTTCTTGTATCTCACACTTTGAGTCAAACATTAATTTTGCTATTAGACGCAGAGTAAGAATGATTTGCATTGAACATACACTCGTTTTTTGACTTGGGAATTAACAGTAAGTGCTAAGGAAAATAATCAGAAGTAATTGACTTTTAAATAGGAATTCAAAAGCAAAATATCTCGGTGCACGAGCTCGTTTGTACTGGGTTGAAACCGAAATACGTCTCTCATTTTAGTGCATTATCGGAAATCCTTCTGCCTTGGCGTTGGAACAATTATTTTCTATTGCATTCAACCCTTAAAAATACAATCCTAAATATAGTTGTGCGAATGCATTAGCAATTTAATAGAGATCAATGTGACAACATGTTTTTTTCTAGTAGAAACATTACTATTGTTAATCATACTGCATGCATTTCACCCAAGGGTTCCTATTTGATATATTGTGTTGTAATGCAATTATCACCTATTTTTGAGCCATAGATTAATGCCCGTGTTATGACTGAAGGGACACCTCACTGGTAAGTAAGACTTCCAGGTTAGTGCAGACTGTCAGGTCGCAAGTTCACCATTCCATTGTTGCATGCGACGGACGAAGTAGAATGGTTTATCGCAATGAGCCACTGAAATTCGGTAGCCATTCGAAGCAGGCAGCAAAGGAACGGTGAACCCGAGACATGTCAGTCTGCACTAGCCTAGGAGTCTAACTTACCAGTGGGGTACCTCTCCATATATAAAGCTACTATTAAATTATGGTTCAAAAATAAGTGATAATATTTAGTAACTCAAAATGCACTAGCTGCTCAATTTATGATAAAAATCTACTCATCGTAAGAAAGCATTAGCTAACAAACTAGACTAGAAAAGCAATGGTGTATTTCACGGTTCATAAAGTATGCCTGTGTCTTGGCTAAAGTCCTTGCCTTTGTGAATAGTGCATCTAACTACACCAAGACATGTTATATTTTGAACATTGAATGTTTTTTTAATGCATGTCAGAATTTCTCTGCGCCTTGCATTTCTTAAAATAGAAAATCTGGTGTGCTTTCCCACCTCATTATACATTACTGATGTTTTCCCCCACGGAAGTTCAGATGATTGATTTTACCACAATGAACTACTTATTAAGCCCCTTCAACCCAATTGCTTTCCACTGACTGCATTCAACCCTTCAACTCAGATGAGGTTATTTACGGTGCGATTGCTTCCATTGTGGTTGGGAAAGCATAACGCGCTTACAATGTATCGTTAAAACTTAACACCATAGTAATCGTAAAGTTATCCATTTTTGCTGCTTATAATCTGTGGGGACTTGTTTCGAAATAACGAAAATTATTTGTTAATGCAACAGAATAATAACTTTTCAAAATTTCAAATTGCATATTACACATTCATAGATAAGTCACAACTAGCATAGGCCTTCCAAATTGTGGGAAAGCCTGATTATACAAATACATATTTGAAAGAGACAGTATGGAAAATGTTAAACTTCTTTGATTGTCTAGCAGTGATCACTTCCTCGAAGTGTTCATCGCAGCCCTTCTAAGGCGTACCTAAGGAGGAAATCATTCCCATTCATCAGTGCCACCTACCATTTGTTCCGCACCTCAATTTGTCGTCTTCTTATTCGTTTTGCATTTATCTGCTCTAAAAGATGACAAAATTATTTTGTTCTAATATTTTAACAACTAGCCAAACGTAATGGTGTAGAAATTTTAAAATACATTTTTGGAATACTTTTTTAATTTGATTTTATAATTGGATGAATATAAATATGATTGCTGTTAGGAAACAATTTTGATATTTCTCCCTTAAAAATGGCTAATGTTATTGCAGCACTTCATTCATAATTGCATTTTTGGGGATGGAAAGCAATAAAGTTACCTGTTCGCAAGCACACACGGAAGGATTCCTGAAACTCAGTTTCAGGTGAGGAGGTGTGACAAGTTATAATTAGGACAACTGACAAAATACCACACACGCATCTCTCATGCTGCAGCCAATTTCTGTAGAATCACATGTCATATCATTCCTGAAGACGAACCCGCGTTGTTATTTAAAGCTTTTATTCTAGTACCACCTTCTTTGGCAAACTCTGAACCCAAAGTCTTATAGTAGGCTAATTAAAGAAGGGCATTTCGCAATTATATTGGTACCTAATTGAAAAATACAATCAAAGTCCTTGATTAAGGCGGTTTGAATCGGAAATCGTCCACAACTCAATCGCTACTGGAAAATCGTACTTAGTGGCTCAGTTCGACTTTCGTAAATCAGTAAAGATTGTACTTTGCATTATTTCTTCATTATTGACTGAGTTATAATAACTTTAGTGGATCACAGTAAAAGCGTTGTTTCGAAGTCACCTACAATCGGTGGTGAAAATGGGTTATATTTTACTAATCTCATTAATTTAATCCTAAACAATTCTATATATGAGAAATTTTCTACATTCACAGCATTGCAGCATCCCTAAATTATTAAAAGAGGAGAACTGATAGGAACGAAGCTCTGCACTCTATCATGCCGTGCATTATGCAAATAAAGGCACATTTTAAACATCTGGGAGACTGCAATAGTAACAAATGTCGTTTGAGCCAATTACACCAAGAAAAACTTGCAGAGTATCATCGGCTTGGCTTTCGTTCAAAAATAGCGTTGATGCCTACGTCTACGTCACGTAAAACCATTCGGCGTAGCAAGTCACTTTATGGAATACCGAATTCAGCACAAATGATAAACCTCGATAATCGGGTTTGTCGGTGTTACGTCATATGACCTGCTGTTAATATATTGCAGCTGTACGTAAGGACAAAGTCGATCAAATTGCATTCGATAAGATTAAGCTTTATTTTTATTTTAAAGATTTTAAATCTGTCAAGTAACTTGAGGCCTTTTTAAAATTCCCAGTAAAATCCAATCCCTTACTGCTACCACAGTCTATTGTGGCTTACTGCTACTTCATGTATGCTAGTTTTGACATGATGGCTATTGCAACAAAATGCTACTGGGAAACGAGCAGTAGGAAGGAAATTATTTGAATGATAATTGTCGATCAAAGCTTTGCCAATGGGGGATATTATTGTTCCTTAAGGACATCATAGGATGCCTTATGATTAGAAATACTTATTAAGCGCTGCAAATACATATGATATTATCTATTAATAAAACCTCCTCTAGGTCCACTTCTTAATTTTTCTGCTTGTCAGAATTTTCAGAACAACACCGTGCATGCCATGAACTTGGCTCACTTCTTGAGAAGAAACGGACAGGGTAATTTTCATCTTCACAAAATGCCATGCTCTTCTTTTTTGACATAAAAGCCGCGCTTTCTGTCGGGCTTTCTTTCTGTTTTAATTACAGATTGGGAATTTTTTCTTAAAAACTACTTTTGTATTGCAGAGTCAGGAGCGAATTGAGTTTCATTGTCAACTGGTATAACTCGTAAATATGTTTAGCATCTCCACTTATTCTGTTAATATCGGCCTGCAAATCATTGGCCCTATTATGCAGGAATATCTTCTTGAACGTTGTGTTGACTGGTATATCTGACGTGTTCGCGACATAAACTTATCTGGGGAATGAAGAGACCTCGTGAGGCATGTTGTTCTTACTTAAGCAGTATCTGCTCTCAAAACGGTTTTGTGTTATGTTTAATGAAAACGGGGCATTCGCAATTACACTCTTAGACACTTCATTTAACTATCTTGCATCACAGAAAGACTGTCTATTAATCAAAGTAGGCAGTTCAACAACACAATCGAAATAATTGCCACTAACAATATACGCTCTCCAGAAACCGTACTGACATTTTCACAGGTGTATGCTTGAAGATTAAGGAACTAAATATGCTGAAATTCCACCAAAATGCTTCCTTAGAGTCGCCGGCATTGGTGTTAGAGTATATTTTACCTTGGAAAATAATTTTTAATAAAGCGGTGGAATATCCAGTGAAATCGGACGCTGCCTATTACTGTTGACTGCCGCTCATGGGTAAATCATCAGTCGCTTATACTATTTGGCCAATTAGTGCTCTTTGATGGTATTCAATGCCCTTTAATGGTATACTATTAATCAAACTTTTAATCTACCAAATTTTACAAAATGTAGTGATGAACTCATGACAGAATGAATACCCCAAATATTTTATCATGTTCATTTTGCGACTACAACTAAAACTTGGGACATAGGCAGATGCATCATTAGAAAGGCAAAACTCTAGTTAAAACAACCAGTTTTTAGGAATCATGAAATACACAGATTACTGGATTTGATGAAAGCCCAGCGGTATATTTTGCAATATTGATCGCGTCTTCCAAAAATATAGGAAGGTTGAAAGAAGTATCGAAATTACATCAGTGTGATCTATGCATTTTGACCTTGCTAAATAACGTTTAAATGATTATTTAGAGGCATCATAAGAACTTTCTTTGAAAAACCAGTTGGGCTTCCAGGCGTATTGCCAGAAATAGCACTGGGTTATTTTTTAGTGAGAAATCGTAGGCAAGTTGCTTGATGATGTACCAAATCCACCTCCTCAACCACCGCCGCCACTACTACCACCACGGTAACATCCAATACCGAAAATCAGAAATTTGCCTCAGACTGAGCGCCATTTCCTTATTGTGCAATTACGATTTCATTGCTGTAGAATAGTCAGTTTCACTTTGTAAAAATCGTATTGTAAAAAATGGCAGCAAAATTGTAGCCAATCACTCTGCGTTTTAATGAAGGAAATCTGCTTTGATATCAGGTAATTTTGCAGTTCTGTGGGCTATATAGCCGGTTTTGACTATATAAAATAACCTGTATTTGTCAAAATTTTTAAAATTCAATAATTAATAAGTGCATTAATTAAGATAACTTAGATAAAGCCAATTGTTTTCAAGCATTAATTGCACAGATGATGCAAGAATGCAGTATACTTT
The DNA here is from genome assembly GCA_030710315.1 of Anomotaenia brevis. Lineage (NCBI taxonomy): Eukaryota > Metazoa > Platyhelminthes > Cestoda > Cyclophyllidea > Dilepididae > Anomotaenia > Anomotaenia brevis. The sequence goes on along the minus strand of JAUOZQ010001402.1, from coordinate 803 downwards.
ATGTGTTAGTAGGAACGAATACCGAACTAAGAATTGTTTCTTTTGGTTTCTGGAACTCGTCCCATGAACTCCAACACTGACAGATTCAAGCGTTGATCATCGCCATTGGTAATGAATAGTTTCACATCTTTGATTCCACAGAAAGCACACATTCAGCGGTGATTTGTGATAGTTTTCAAGATAAGGTTGAAGTAGATGCCCTCAAAATCGGAAAGGACAATATCATCAAGCACTTCTATCTCGTCTTGAATTTTTTTATTGCCTCCTCTGTTTTGCCCTCAAAAGTTTCGAGTCGATTACCTGTTCGACCTTCAAGGCCTATGTTGTTGTCGTAGCGATTAAAGTGCCTTCCACCGTGACCACTTGGGACACAGAGGCTGAAGACGTAGCCAAAATTAGGAGGTGGATATCGTCTTCTCCGTTCTCGGATGTGTCTCTGAAATTGACTTCCAGCATCAAAGTCAAAAATGCGTTTTCGACAACAATAACTACATCTTGGTGGGATCCAGCGTGGCACACACTTTCACTTGTAGCCAGAATTTTCACCGGAAAGTTAAAATTTGGCATCTGCACCAAACTGAAGGGGAGTTTAGCCTCAACATAGATTTCTTCATGCTTCTGTGATCACTTCATCGGATAGCTTTCAGGTTAAATTTCGCTTAAGTGAAAGCCTCTATTTGCTGGTATACGAAAGTGCTTCAAAAAATACAGACTTAACTCCGTTATCGAAAGTGGCACCCCTTTTCCCAATTTCCACTTCAGCAAGAAATCGTAAGACTCTACTTTTCACAATTCTAGAGTTT
>JAUOZQ010001401.1:0-13420 GCA_030710315.1 Anomotaenia brevis | reverse complement strand
TAGAGAGTTATAGAGTAGTTCAGTCTGGTGAAACTGCCTTTGGCATTTAGGATCTGCTTTCCTAAGAGGGAAGTCGGCTGGCAGTTTGGTTCAACTGCTTTCTTCAAAGAACGTGGTTTGGGGCATGGAAATTTTGCAAGTGAAATTAGCATCTTATAAATTCAAAGGCACGCAGACCGTAATCCAGGATCCTTAAATAAGTCGAAGGGCTTTAAATGTCACTCCAGTTCCCATTTCTAAAGGGCATTTTGCACAGCATTATTTGCCAAGTTCCGATTTTATATTTTTTTCATTTCCCGTAGATTAATAAGAGATGCTCTTATTTAAAGTAAGGCATTTACCAGTCTGAGAAAAAGCCAGCCGGAATTAATGTTAAGCACAAAATATTGATTTCATCATGGGGACTCTTTGTAATTCTGAGGTATTGAGAATTGGTGTGCAACCTTCCACTGGCAGAGTAGCCTGGCAAGAAAACAGGTTCGCATTGAACTTCACTTCTCGTTTGGGAAAATGGCTTTCCTAAAATGCTTTGAATGGTTGTAGTGAGGTGAATTAGACGAGAAAATGAATGCTATAATACTTTTTTCCATATAGGATACTTTTTCAATGGTGACAGTTAGAATTTCAGATGCAGTTAACGTTCTCGACAGCAGTTTCTTTGAACTGAGCCAGAAAATCTCATGGTTTTGGTGGACGAACGCCAAAGCCGTCAACCCATGAATTTGCGATATTGTGACACATAACACATTCATGTGCGTGCTCTGAGGGCAATTCAAAGCACCAAAAACGCACACGAGCTAGAGCGACCCATTCTTCTCTCCTTTAGCCAGGAACTGGCTCAAATTCTGTTTATTGATCCAGACGCCGATTAGTTGAATTCGAAGTTAATATTAATTATGCTTGTATTAATAATCAAAATTTTTACCATTTAGGAAACTTGTCTAAAATCAGAAATTGGCCTATGTCAAGGATATGAAAAATTAATTCACTCTGTCCAAATAGAATAAAATCATGCCATAAAATACTATTTCAAGATAACGGTTCACTTGCATCCCACTCATTTTCAGATTAGGCTTGAAAGCTACCAACATCAGGTAGTAATGAAATCCAGTAGTGCAATAGCAATTATTCCTGCGAGTGAGCTAAATGGATAGGGAATGTTCTATTCGATGACGAAAAACAAATTTTAAAACGCAGGTAATATAGTTTTGTAGGGTGAATTGACAAATAATTCAATGTCAATATTTTGTTTATTACGTTCCTCTATTGCTCTGGAGCAGGTTCTGTCCAGTTTTACTGTTCATGCGGTGTGAAGCTAAGCTAGAGTTTTCTCAAAGACGAGTAGTTGGGGATCTGCCCTTCCGAGGATTCCCTAAATCGGAATGTGTTGAGCGGTCATTTTTACAGTTTGCTTACTCCATTGACTGTTGTATATCATTTGAGCAACCAAAGCATTGTAAATTGTTTTCTGCAGTATAATATGTGGCACACGATACAAACCCACTTTCTTGCAAGTTCACGTAAACAGTGAACAGCGGTATATAAGGCCTGCAATCCAAAGACACTCACTTAATCATTCACTAATAAGTTATAAATGACTAAACCACTCTTCCTTATTCTACTGGCTTTCAGTACAGCTTCTTCTGTGTTTGGTAAGTCCCTTTCTTTCAGTAGTTGAATCTAGATTCAGTTGATGATGCAAACAATGGAGACACGGATATTGAAAATGGAGCAAGTGCTGCAATGTACAGTGCACTTAAGACAATTTCAACAGGAGCAATAAATTTCAAGGCTCTAAGCTTGAATAAAGAATCATGGGTTACAAAATGCTCACGCACGACAGTAGAAGATGATAATTTTGCTTGCAATATTGCAATGCCCCTAGTCAGGTTCCGTGTTGTAAGATCTTCTACAAACCGTTTATACATTTTCAGAAAATGGTGATAGCCCATCTCTTCCACTCTGCGAATGTGGATATCGCCGAATTACAGTTACGAGCAAAATTCGCTTATAACAATGGAATAATTAACCTCGTTCGTGTGGATGAGTGTGCCAGCAATCTAGTCCTATTGCCAGCCGATTTCATTATAAGAAATGCAGGCGAGTTTATGAGCGCATTCAAAAACGGTCTAAATGGCTGCATCCCCTTGTGTAAAGGGGTTTTAACAGAGTAACGAACTCTCTGTGTCTCAGGCTGGTGTAGCTTTCGAAAATTCCTTTCTCATTGAATAAATTGCATTATTGAATTCGTTTCTTGATTATACTTTGGAAAGAAGCACTATTTAAGCCGTTACTACCCCTCTGTACATTGAGCTTCTTTAGAATTAATTTAAACTGTACTATTTGCAAATATTGCAATATTGCAATATCCCATCTAACAGATCAATTTTGCAGATATTGATCAGACTAACTAAGAGAAATTGAATAATTCGCACATTTTTTGACTTTATAATACCCAGATCGTATTGACTTGCTTGAATTTAAAGCGGCTAAACAAGCAGAAATGCAGGCCTGAGAGGCTGAAATGAGGCTCTTTTGGCCAAGTGCAATGTCCTGAGATTATCATGTTTTACTTCAGTCGAATGTAGGTGTCTGATAAATCATCCAGGTATTCGATTGATTTCCTAGGAGAGTTCGCGTATTTTCTAAAGTTTTTCTCCGGTGTATCGAAATCTTTATAATACGGGTATTTATAACTTTAACTATCAACGAATTCAACTAATCGGCGTCTGGATCAATAAACAGAATTTGAGCCAGGTCCTGGCTAAGGGAGGGTAGAAGGGGTTCCTCTGGCTCGTGTGCATTTTTAGTGATTTGAATTGCCTTCAGAGCACGCACAAGAATGTGTTATGGGTCACAATATCGTAAGTTCATGGGCCGAGAGACCTTAGCGTTCGTCCACCAAGACCACGCTATTTTCAGGCTCATTTCAAAGAAATGTGCATTCGAGAACGCTAACTGCATCTGAAGTTCTAACAGTCACCATCATCGAAAAATGCATCCTTCATAGAAAAAGTCTATTAGTATTCATTTTCTCTTCTACTTCACCTCGCTGCAACTATGCAAAGCATTTTAGGAACGAAAGGTGAATTTCAATGTGAACCTGCTTTCTTGCCAGGCTACTCTGTCAGTGGAATGTTGCACAATAATTCTCAATACCTCAGCATTGCAAATTTTCCTCATGATGAAATCAATATTTTGTGTTTGACTTTAATTCCGTCTAGCTTTTTCGCAGACTGGTAAGGATCTTATATCAATTAAGGCCATTTCTAATTAATTTATGTGAAAAGAAACAAATACTTTGAAATATGGAACTAATGGAAATAATACTGCGTATAATGCACCTATGGAAATAGGAAGTGGAGTGACATATGTAAAGCCCTTTGATTACGGTCTGCCTGCCCTTCAATTTATTAGATGCTAATTTCTCTTGAAAATTCCCTTGCACCAAATCACGTTCTTCGTAGTAAGAAGTTAAACAAAACTAGCAGCCGATTGCCCTCTTGGAAAAGCAGATCCTGAATGCCAAAGACAGTTTTACCAGACTGAACTACTTTATGAATCTCTAGTTAAATTGTTGCTCCCAATTTGCATATCACCATTAGATGACGTGACGCCCGTGCATGTTTGTCCTCTACCCCATACTATTCATCACTTCCCTTCCTGCCTTCCTTCTAGTTATTCTTTCTGCTGTTTTGGTTGATACCTTCCATGGTTAATTAAACTTCTTTAAATACCTAATAGAAGTTTTAATAAAGTTTTTAGACCTAAGTTCTATTGGGATCTGATGACATAAAATATGAGGTTACCTTAGTAATCAGTCAGTTATGGTAAATGTTGCACATAGTATTACTAGCAACAAGTTGTACATTTAATAGGTAATTCATTTATTCCACGGTAGTTATTTTGCTATCTAGAGATTTACTATCTGACTTGGGTTAGTATGCTACGTTAATTTTATAGATTTATGTCAAGGCTACAGTTCCGCAAATGCATTAATCTACCAGAAAGTGGTTTTGCAGAAGAAGACATGACCTTTCATGCTTATCACATGAAATTCTGAAATATATTAAAAGGTGAATTGATAATTTTTAATGTTTTTCAGGTTTTTCGTCCTTCCCCCATAGCATACAGTTATAGCAGTGAATTAATCACCTGTTCATAATATAAGTTAATATCGGAAGAGGAATTAAATACAGATCATGATGACAAGAATCTGAAGAACATATTTGCAGTAGTTATGGCAATAGTTATTCAAATTATATCGAGTTGGTTGATTTTCAGTTTCATCCTTTTATAAAGACTTCCCAACTAACATTTAAATTATGTGAACATAATGCCAGTTTGGTAGTGCCGAATGTAAGAATGTTTTGTTTCAGATTGAGTCAGGATTCCTGTCCCGTACGTATCCGCCAGAATTAGATGTCAGCGTCCAGCGCCATTGCTACGTAAAGCAGGCACTATAACTGCTGCACGAATACAAAGCTGGATAGGACGACGACGTCATGTGTTTTGACAAGTGTCTGTTGTCGTGCCTACATAAAGCAGATGTCTCCTTGTGAGGAAGCCAGTGTTGTGCCTATGTTCAGCACACGTTGGACATGCGTCAATCAATGATGAAAATTCGGACTTATCTAGCCTACTTTAAGCACGAATTGTTTGCAAAAGATATGTACTTGTGCGCTAGAAATTGTTGTACTAAAAACTGGATCATCGTATAACAAAACCTCTCCTAAGACTCAAGAGGATTTAGTGATTACCCTACTAATTAACGACCCCCCTAAGTGCAAATGTTTAACAACAATTGGTCTCAAATAAAAGGCGTGGGGGGCAAGATTGTTTTTAGGAAAATCGGAGCTCATCGTCGTAGGCCTTTCCAAAGCAAATTACTATCGTGAATTTATACTATAGGCCAAGGTGAAATAGCTTAATTATATACCATATTTTCTTTGGCACAACTGTTTAACTGTGTGAATCTACCCGTTTTGGTTTATTGGTCTTCACTCAAACATTCAAGGTTGTCATTGCAGTGTTACGCAAAACTTAAACATTTTTAGGAAACTTAAACAAGATAATTTTCCTTCTATATTAGTGTGCTTTTGAGACAAGGTCTACCACATCTCTCAAAGCGACTACAGTGATTGGCTGAGAAATAATGTCATATTTGTTACGACGGTTGCCACAGCAGCAGAGTACAAGATCTGATTCATCTTAGCCAGTGACTCCTCATCCTTCAAAATGTCATTAGCTCAAGTCTCAATTTTCGACTTCGCAGTTATGGCATTTGCAGGTGAGCCTATAATTCAAGTCTGGTAAAAGCATTACATCCAAATCGTCCTAAAGTTAAGCATATATACTCTTTAATCCTCTAATTTGTATAAAACCTCGAAAAATTGATCTTGTTTAACTCTCTTTGTATTTCTCTTAGACGTTACTTCTGATGACTTAATGGGTGCTAGATCGTCCCTCAGGTCTCAGGTTCGGTGTATCTACAATTGGGTCCAGCACCTAGTTCTGTAAATGACAGTTTTGAATTTTCATAAGTTCATAAGATTTTTTTAATAATTCGGGGTTTATACGTGTGGTAGAGCACCTTTAAACAAAAGCATCAGCATAAAAGAAGCAGGCAGGCAGGTGGTAAACATTGCGCCATAAATAAAGACAGAAGAACAGAAGAAACTGAAGACATTGGGATATGCTGCACAGATGATTGTAATACTATATTTCCTATTTAAAATTCACTTTTTCCGTAGATTTTCTTCACATGAGACAAGATGAGCTTTGCAATTTCTTGGCCATCGTTGTTTCAACGCCCACCTGTGAGACCCCTAAAACAAGACGGGCGAGAAATCTGAGAATACTAGGCCTAACCTCAGCGTCTTACTTTATTCAAAAGTGCAAATATAGTGATATCATAGCAGGTACTCTAGGAAAATAAGTAGCTTTTTGGCAAATTTTGAGCAACAAAACGTATGATGCATAGTTTAAAGAATAAATAAAATGCCTAGGCTTTTGTAACACTGACTCTTGATCGATTAGGTGAAGTGGATGCGAGCCTTCGTTTCCCTTCTCCCATTTTGAGAAAGGCAATGATTACGTTGAAATATTTTTCGGTTGTAAACCCATCAGCAAAGTGGATACGAAGCCTTTTTTTGGTGGATCCTACGGCAGTTAAAATAGGCCACCCATATTTAATATTGGATTATCCTCTGTTCCTACGCAAATCTTTAACATTCTTGGCCCAACCTCTACAATAATGGAAACCTCACTGTGAGTGGGAAACCGATGAAGAGGAATGTGGTAAGTTAGATACCAAAAAATCTACTCGAGGGTTTTAAATGGTTTTGATATATCCTCTTTCAAATTTAAATGGACCCTTTGAGAACAAAAATGGAACTCTCGTCTCAAAAAGTAAATTCGCTAGAGGGGCGAAAAACGAACGAGTTACGCCTACGAGTGCAATTGTCACTAGATCCTAGTGTCGGTAGACTGGAGAAAATTTGTTCTGCGAAAAACAAGTATACAGGCAATTTATTCCCTAAGATCTATTCAATAGGTTTTTCTCCTAAAATCGCGGAAGGGACAAGTACGCACGAAATATGACCCACAATTTAATAATCTTATGAGGCACTTAAATTTCACCTTTAACATTTTGCAATTAGTTATAGCAAATAATATCAGATCATTTGTTTGTTTAATAAAAGATTATAATGTTACACCGGTGGGTTTTTGAGTTCGATTTGCATTTTTAAAACAATTGATCATTTAGGAAACGACGTGATAATAGCATTTGAACTAAGAGCCTAAGTGTATGTATTTACTTATATCTGTTGATAAACTACACTCTTATTAAAGGGACACCAACATTGTGATGAATGATTACATTTTTTCGGAATGCGTCGTCATAACAACTACTAAGGTATCAGTAACTCCCGGGTTTCAAATGTTCCATTCCACATTTTTTATGCTTCCTTGGGGACACTATTCTGTTGTTGTTTAACTTTTAAAAAGCCTTGTATTATGAGATAGCAAAAAATACACCACGCTGCTCTCAAAGGCGTTTTTCATATACACGAAAAAAGGGATCAATTTAACTTATTGTGTTTGTCTGTTTACAATATAGAGAATAATTTCAAAGTATACTTCCCACACATTTGAAACATAGAGTTGAAAATATCTGATTCGAAGTATGTCATAATTTGTATAATGATTAGGCAAGTTAGCTTTCGATCTCGCCATGGGTCAGTGTGGGTGGAAATCACTAGCAATCCACTGTCAAACGTCGATTGCGTCATTTGCCTTGCAAGTGCTTGCATATATATGACGAACGCTTAGAGGATCTAGAATTTGAAAGCCTGATAAAAAAACAATTACATAATCCGTCGAAATGATGATTTCAGACACAAGGGGTCTAATTTGGAAGAAAGGCAAGGAAGAAGTTTGCTACTCGAAAAAGAAAATCAGTTTGAAAAATAAACTTCGACGGTTTGGTGAAATTTCAAAAGCTACATCAAGATATACCACTATTTCGTCTAATAATACAAACCACTCTTATCCGAAAGATGAAAAAAGTAGCTTTTTTTCTATTCCACGCCTACAAAAATAAGCGTTTAAGGGAAAGAAAGCATCCCGTTAATAGTTGTCAACAGATGAAAAATCTCCTAGCTAGCAGAATGGTTAACAGGACGGAAGCTCCACCTTAATAAAGTAGATGCTTTGAAATAGCATTGTGAAAATTCACTCCACATGCTGGCAGCCACAAAATCCTAGCCTTAGCTGGTATTTATGGTAAATACCAATAATGTAATAATTCTGCAGAAAATTCAAATGTTTTTTTAAGATACTGCATAAACTTCAGAACTAAAATCACAAAATCATGCTTGCATTGGTGCTTACCTGGTACTCGCAAAAAAGATTCATACGAAACTCTGAAATCCTTTGGGCCAAAAAACATCTCAAGAACATTTAGGGCAAATAAAGTATTATTTATATTTATAAAAAATTTAATTCCATTCAAAAGAGAACTAAAAACAAGAAAGTTGATATTAATAAACCAAAGTTCCGCTAAAAATGGTTCAGCTGCCAATGGTAAATCACCGCCTCGTGAGGTACCCATTTAGTTCAACCGTCAGGTAGTCGATAGAAGTGTACATTGAAGTTAAAATATATTAATATTGGTTGCCTCGTAAAAACAATCAACAATATTTCGATCCAAGTTGAATATTAGCTAGATTAAATAACAAATTGACTACTCGTCACACGAAGACTGTTGATATTTAACGTAAACTGTTTCTGATTGTTAAATTTCTTCCCATCGAAGAAGCTATAACCGACAATAACACTGCTGAGAGTGGACGGATTCCGATTTATAGTCAACGTAACTTCACACACTTTAACTAAAATCACTTATTAATAAATTCTTGGAAAGGAAAAATACTTTAAATTATGGAATTGGTGAAAGGAAATATAAACTGGAGTGACATATGTAAAGTCCTAAAAGGTATTTATGGATCCTGAATTTCGATCTACATGCTTTGAATCTTAAAATGCGATTTCCACTTGCCACATTTTCATGCCCCAAATCACGTTCTGTGCAGTAAGAAGTTAAACAGAACTGCCAGCTGATTACCCTCTTAGAAAAGCAGATCCTGAATGCCAAAGCCAGTTTTACCAGACTGAACGACTTTATGACACTCAAATTAAATTGTTGCTCACAATTTGCAAATCACCGTGAGATGACGTGACGCCTGTGCATGTTCATCACATACCCTCCACTAACCACCACTTCCCTTCCTTTCTTCCTTTCTTCTAGTTATTCTTCCTGCTGTTTTGTTTAAGCACGTTTATTTAAATGCGTGGTACGAGTTTTATTAAGGTTTTTAAACCTAAATTCTATTGGTATATGGTTGCACAAATTGTGAGATCACATTAGTAATTGGTCGGTCCTGGTAAATGTTGCACATGGTATTACTGGCAACAAGTTTCACATTAACTAGGAAATTGATTTATTCCCTAGTAGTTATTATGCTACCTAAAGATGCAATATTTTACTTGGGTTAGTATGCTACGTTAATCTTAGCGATTTTTTCAAGGCTAGAATTCCTCAAATGCATTAATCTACCAGAAAGTGGTTTTACAGAGGAAGGTATGACCTTTCATGAATGTCACGTGCAATTCTGCTTATTGGCATTCATCGTTTCAAAAATATACACGTTGACTTTAAATCAAGAGTAAGTTTATTCACATTTAACATAAAAATATTTCTAATTAATCTCGCAAGCAAAAAAGGAGGGGCAGGATTTTCTCCCTAAGATATCGGTAAAGAAGAAACACAACTTTTAAAGAGACCTTTCAAGCATATCGCATACATGTCTCTAACAAACACTTCGGAGCCTAATTCGTCTATCAAAGAAAACGAAACTTTCGTTATTTTTTCCATAAGTAATATAGGGTTGGAATGGTATATTTGATGGGAAGAGTGAAGATTTTAATATTCACAGTATTTTCTTAGGAGTTATAAAACCGATTGATGTTAAATTAACAATAAGGAGGAACCTTCTACTCAGCTGAGCAAAAGAATCATTGTTTTCTTTTCAAAAAAGAAACTATTAAATCTATAGAGCAAAATTGTTGCAATTTGTTGGATAGGTACCAAACTTTTATATAAATATTTCCCGTACTAACGCGTGATGAGATATTTGTGATATTTTTCATGACGTATCCAACTTTCAAAAACGCGAATTTTATAGCACATAATTGCACTAGGTAAAGCTTGAAAGAAACAGATAATTTACGATGGAGTAATTTACAAATGCTAACATTTGCCATTAGATGTGGAACTTTCGTTATTCTGTTGGAGTGCATGAAAACCGGTTGTCCATCTGTAGGACTGATATACTTGATGGACAAAGGATTGAATGGATCTCATGGACACATTCACTGAAATTTAATGATTATACATATTATGTAATATATATATATGCATATTATATATGCAGGAGTCATCAAGAGGTATAACATGATCAACATCGATTTTTGAAATATAAGAACATGTTTACAATTAAGAGTAGCATTGCTAAGGTTATGCAACTGGGATTTGTAATGCTTAACTAGTGTTTGCACTCTGCAATCCTTTGAAATATTTTAATACATTACTAGACAAAATTCTTGTAAACATTGATTTCCTTCCTCTGTCTAGTTTCAATATTCATGTAGTGTGAAGACAAGCTAAAGTTATCTGAAAGACGGGTAGTGTCGGGCCTATTTCTTATAAGGATTCCCTAAATCAGAATGCGTAGAGTAGTCATTTTTGCAGTTTGTCTACTTCATTTGCTTTTCTGTCATTGGAGCTGCCAAAACATCGGGAAATTCCTTTTGCAGAAAATATGTGAGACAATAGAAACCCACTTTCTTCCAATTTCACGTAAACAGTGAAAAGCAGTATATAGGGCCTCCAACCCAAAGGCTCACTCACTCGCCCACTCACTCATAAGTTGTAAATGTCTAAAACACTCTTCCTTATTCTACTAGCTTTCAGTGCAGCTTTTTCAAAGTTTGGTAAGTCCATTTCTCTCGGAAGTTCAATTCAGATTCAGTTGATGAGGTAAACGTTGGAGACAGGAATATGGAAAATCGAGCAAGTGCTACGATGTACAGTGCACTGAAGGAAATTTCAACAGAATTGACCGATTTCTAGGCTCTGAGCTTACATAAGGAATCATGGGTTACAAAATGCTCACGCTTGACAGTGAAAAATGGCAATTTTTATTGCAATATTTCAATGCCTCAAGTCTCGTTCCATTTTGTACGTTGTTCTACACACTGATTAAATTTTCCATTCATACATTACAGCTCACGGTAGATTTCACTCAACGAGGTTAAATATCACCGGATTGAAACTGTGAGCAACATTCGCCTTTAGCAACAATGGAAAAGTTAACCTTGTTCGTGTGGATGAGTTTAAAGGCGATGTAATCGTATTGCCAATCAATTTCTCATTAGGAAATTTCGACAAGTTCATGAACGGATTCGAATACATTCTGAATTGATGCATGCCTATGTGTCAACGCAGATTTGACCAGAGTGGCCAACTACCTGAGTCTCGGTCCGGTATAACTTTCGAAAATCCATAATCAGCAGCAAATGCTGCATGGTATTCTGCGTCATCCACCGCCCGCAGTTGCTTCACCATTTCTTTTGGCATTCTTCTCGAGTAATTATCCCCTGTCCTAACCTTGAATTTTTCAGGATAAATAAAGCCTTAGTGAATTCGTTTCCTCATTAGACTACAAAGGAGAACTATTTAAGCAGCTACTACCACCCTGTACATTGAATGCCTTTGGAAATCATTTAGACAGTACTATTTACAAAGTTTGCAAGTACCAGTGGAAAAATATTCCGCAGTGGTTGCATATACATTCTCATTTACCTTGCCCTCAGTGGGGAATAAGACAGAAACAGTTAGTATATTACAACTATCAGACCAATTTTGCAGAAATTCATCGGACTAATTTCGAAAGATTGAACGATCCACAGACTTCGTATAACTTTAAAATAACTGAATTGCAATTACTTAATTGAATTCAAAGCATGTAAATAAGTAAGAATGCAGGTCCGAGAAGCTGAAATGAGGCTCTTTTTCACCAAATGAAATGCACTGGGAATTTCAATTTTTTACATCAGTAAATTGGAGGTGCCTGGGAAACCGTGCGGGTTTTCAATTGATTCGCTAGCGAGTTCACGTATATTAGGTATATTAGGTGAAGGGAAGTCTTCATAAAATGAGTATCCTCAATTTTAACTATCAACGAATTCACCAGTTTATATTAATTAGTTACCTGTTATCTGGCACACGTTTCAAGATGAGACGGCATCACTTTTGTTTCTAAAATAGCCATTTTCTTGCAATTATGAATAGAGACCGTAAATAGAAATGCAATAAAGGCGTTTCTATTTTGCTCAAGGCTTCGATGTGCAACAATGGTATCTAAGATGACACCCTTAAATACACTGCGATTTGAAATTTGTTTTTCATCATAGAATGGAACATTACGTAGCCATTTAGCTCACTTGTAGGAATAAATCCTATTGTACTACTGGATTTCACTACTACATGCTGTTGATAGTAGCCAAGCAAAATCTGAAAATGAGTGGGATTCAAGGAGACCAATTCTATATGTTTCCGTTCCACCACTCTGGACGCATTTAGCAAATTATCTTCGAGGGTATAGTTTTTTTCTAATTTGAGCTCTTCCACAGAATCCAGCTCCCTTGTGCAGCTCAGTACGAGACGACTTGCTACGTGGAAACTGGGTTTTGTAGATATTCAATGAGGAGCCCTCCAATTGCTTTTATGAGCTGCGCCTTCAAATCCTCTCCAACAATTAAGCTTGGAGTCCGACGGTCTCTCTCGGATAATCTCAAACTCCGATTACGGTCTCTCTGCACTTGAATTTATGAGATGCTAAATTCACTTGCAAAATTCCCTTCCTCAATTCACGTTCTTCTTAGAAAGCAGTTAAACAAAACTGCCGGACGATTACCATCTTAGAAAAGCAGATCCTGAATGCCAAAGACAGTTTTACCAGACTGAACTACTTTATGAATCTATAGTTAAATTGTTGCTCCCAATTGGTAAATCACCATTAGATGACGTGACGTCTGTGAACGTTTATTCTCTACCCTCCACTATCCATCACTTCCCTTCCTGCCTTCCTTCTAGATATTCTTTCTGCTGTTTTGTTCAAAAAATTCTAAGTCCAATTAAGCTTACTTAAATTTGTGATAGAAGTTGTTATAAAGTTTTTGAATCCTAAATTATATTGGAATCTGTTTACGTAAAATGTGAGTTCACATTACTAATCAATCAGTGCCAGTAAATGTTGCATCTAGTATTACTGGCAACAAGTTGTACATTTAGTAGGAAATTCATTTATTCCCTAGTAGTTATTTGCTATCTAAAGATATACTATCTGATCTGGATTAGTATGCTATGGTTATATTGTAGATTTTATCAAGGCTGGAATTCCTCAAAGGCATTAAACTACCAGAAAGCGGTTTTGCAGAGGAAGATACGACCTTTCATGTATATCACATGCAATCCAGCTTATTGGAATTTATCGTTTTAAAAATATTCAAGTTGAATTTAAAACAAGAGTGAGATTATTCATATTTAGCTTAACAATGTTTCCAAAATATCTGGCATTCAAAACTAGTGGGTAGGATTTTCTTCTGTAGGATGTCAGTTTTGCTCTCAAACAAGTAAAGAAAAACAGCTTCTGAACATAAGTGTTGAAAATTATTTACGATTATGAAATACGGGAACCTATGCCAGTGAAAAGTCTGCTCTCACCGCAAAAGCGGTACATTCCAAATGGTAAAAATTTCGATTATTAATACAAGCATAATTAATATTACCTTC